>JBAKBP010006163.1:0-113444 GCA_037953745.1 Lithodes maja | reverse complement strand
GTTAATATAGACATCTATCACTATTTAAATTTAATACAACCATAAACAGTGCTATTACATATTATTTGAACATGATAAACCAACATCTAGGCCTATATATGTAATCGTACACATAAAGCTTCCATCTCATATAGTTAACAGTCCCACTCTTGATAGTTTTAAAGCTAGGATCACTAAACATTCTTCTCCTTATCCCTTCCGATTAGCCCCTTAACTCCGCACAACCCCTGCATATCATGCTGCCCGTGTGCAGCCCTCTGCGGGTCCCCCAAGCTAAAGCTATAAGCTAAAGCTAAAGTTATTAAACTCAGAGACTTCTCATTCGAAGTAATATCAAAATATATGATGTATGGATTTGATCTCTGTGATAGAAACTATATATATTTTATGAAAATACGTAAATTGAACCTGTGCCGCTTAACGAGTTTTTTGTTTTGTTTTGTTTAGCAGATTGTAGCTTGAGCTGCTAAAATTCCGAGCAAACTGCATATATTAGGCCTAGGCCTAAATACCAAGAAGAAAATTCGGGAAACAATATTTCATTTTGAAATTCAAATATCAATAATCGAGCTGTGTCAGCAGAATGTACATAATATGAAGAGGAAAAGAAACGACAAAAAATTGGGTCCTTGGGGACATAAGGTGTGAGGAAATAAAATAGAGAGATGACAAGAGTGGTAGGGGCATTATTGGCAGTACTATTAGGCTACATATTATTTGAATATGATATATGACCATAGACGGTCGTTTCTTTAAATCATTGTCCATACCAATCACGAAAAATATAGGCCTAGGCCTAATAGAAAAACAATGATTAATGGCGACGTACGCGGGGCCGATGATCAGTACAGTTGGTGCAAAATATTGTGTTCTTTTTTCATGCATAAAACCTTTTTTCCGAAATTAAAACCTATATGAATAGGTATAGCCTTTAGGCTAGGCCTATCTCAGAATTGTTTTGCTTGGCCTAAATTTGCTGAACAATATGATTGTATAATAGGCCTAATATGTACATATCGCACCACAGGTTTTGTGTTTTGTATTATTTTATTTTTTTTGTTTTCTATTAGCCTAGTGATTTAGGCCTAGGCCTATGCCTCAAATCAATATTTACCCATTAGGCTCGCTTTGTCAAGCGCGTTAAATTATGCCGATGAGTAGGCTAGGGCTATAATGACTGATTTAAAATAAAGTTTATGTGGTAAGTAATCTCATAACATGTATTTATAAGTATTCTCCTCAAATAATATGTATATATTGGATATATTTGGGGGGAAATGTATACTTTATGAGTGACAGGACGAATGTGGAACAAAGTGTGGTACCGTCACTGACGGTACCACACTTTGTTCCACATTCGTTTAGGAACATCACCGTATCTGTTTAACCCTTGTCTATCCGGCGCCCGACTTAAGGCGGTCAAGAGAACCAAGGACTAAAGAGCGGGGCCCGACTTAAGTCCAGTGCGATGTTGAGCACATAATCGGCTCTGAGAGAGAGTCCGAGCGGTGGGAGGAGCGTAGGTGTGCTCTGACCGTTCGGCACGGCTCCCGTACCGCGACTGGTCCCACCTCCACACTCATCCACATCCACTGCTTCCCTAGACAGGGAAATATGTAAGGAAATTACCGTATTTTAGGATTTTTCCTTTGTGTTGCACGATTGTTGCAAAAAACGTGTGGTCGCAGAAGGATGGTTCAGGTGTCATTGGAAAGCTCAATTAACGCCCTTTCACAGATACATAATTGTATTATGGTCTGGCTCTTCTTTATGCATGAAAACGAGCATGGAATGAAACACGTTTAGGGTAAATCTGCCCGCTTGGCAGGTAGTAGAAGTTACAAACCTAGCCGCTCGTTGAGTGTTAATCTTTGGTCCATATCACTGTCATAAAGTAGGTCAAAATAATGGTTTGAGGGTCCAAGATGGCTGAGTCTGGTACGACCTAAGCCTTTTTCCCATTGAAACCTATGTTAAACACTGCCCATGTATCCGCGAAACCACGTATACGCGGAAGGGGGCTGGTACGACCTAGGCGCGAATACCGGGAGTGCACTGTACCAGACTCAGGCAGCAGGCTAACTTTTCAAAATGGGGCGTTTTCAAGAGCGAGATTTAGAACGCTACAGTGTTCTTAGCGCGATTTTGGGCTTATTTATTATTTGTTTTTTTCTATATTCCAACTTACTTCCTCTCGGGCATAGGCTGAGAGCCTTAACATTCACCGCTTTATTGAACGGTATTGGTAGCTCTTTCGCGCTACATAAGCAAACTGGGTGGTTGCCATGGTTATGTTTATACTAGCGTCAGTGAGGATGTCGTCAGCAGGCGTAGTAGTAAGTCGCGTATCGTCCACTTTGTTTACATAGTCGCACGCTCGCAGTTACGTTCGCGTCTAATTTGACTTTTTTTTACAAAATGATGCCACTGCCACACTAAGAACCTTCCAAGCAAGGGACCCAAACACCCTGTGGAGAGCCTTAATTATCCCCCATATAGATTACTGCTACCATCTTTGACCCCCCCCCCCCCCCTAAACAATATCATAATTATAATGCAACTACAGTAGAGGGCCTCCAAAGAACTTTCACCTCCTACATACGAAGACCTCAAGATCAACAAGGGGAAACAGAAATACTAGATTGCCTAGGTCACCTACCAAGTGGGAAAGGTAAATATTGATGTAGACGGTAATTCCCATTAAATTATTTGTATCATTGGTATTAGAAAGGGTAAAATTCTAGCGCTGGATTCACTCAGATTTTGTGAGTTTTAAGGGTGGAAAAAGACAACAGCCTAATTTCGATATTGGCTTGGGTTTCCTTAATTTATAAACCCAAAGGCTAAATCCCCATTATCAAAAAACATAGTGCTTTTGAAAATCATAAGCACCCAGTAACCCAGACCTAGTATATTGAATACAAGACTAACCCAGTCTAACCCTCACCTAACACCTAGTATATTGGATACAAGACTAACATTCACCTAACACCTACAATGTGTCCGTAGTACCTAGTACGTGGGATACAACGTTATTTCAATATTTGGCTTGGGTTTTCTAGATTTACAGACCCATAGGCCTAGGCTAAAACCCAATTTTTACCCTCACCAAATAATGTCCCTCACTCAGTAGGCTACACCTTTGGTATCCAGAGGTTTCACTCTTTGCGGGTTCGCCACCTGTCATTGTTCGCACCCAATACAAGTTTGCAGGTAGAGCTTTCGGTACTAGGGAAAAGTGGTTTCGCTATCTAGTGGATTTCGCTACCTAGTGGTTTCGCCACCTCGCTATTAATTTGTAATATTATACTATAGATAATAATATACACTCATGTATTGTATAATATAGCCACTGTAGAAAACAAAACAAAAAACTTTTAATAATTGTTGTAGTTCTTTATTGTAGGCTAATATCGTTGTGCATTGAGAGAGTTAAATTTAAAAAAAACAATTATGGATCTGAATGATAAATCGGAATATTAATAAGCAAAACTAGGGGATGCAGGGAAGCCTAGACTGAAGACTGAAACGTTGTGTGGGACCCCGTTTTATTATGTTCATATTCTTACAATTGTATCTTGGTTGCAGGTATATGATAACATGGGTGTATAATAAGTAATGTAAGTAACAGATAACATTTATGAGATGAGTTGGGTTGGGTGTGGGCCACTTGGCTGTTGCAGACTCCCATTTCATATTGCTTGCATGTGGAAGGGATCTGCCAGATCTCATACGGCATACACAACTAATATCTCTCTCTCTCTCTCATTTGCACACCGGTATACAAATGAGGCAGATCCATTACACATGCAACCAAGATGAAAATGGGAGCCTGCAGAGAGCCAGTGGGCCACACAAGGCAGATCCCTTCACACCCCAACCCATCTCATACACATATGTTACTTACACCACTTACTATACACCAATGTTATCATATAGCCTACCTGCAACCAAGACATAATTGTAAGAAATAGGAAAGTAAGAAAATGGGAGTCAGCAGAGAGCCAATTGGCCCATACAAAACAGATCCCTTTCACACCCAACCCATCTTATAAACTCTTCTCTCTCCCTCTCTCACACACAAATACAACATAAGTAAACGGGAGTCTGCAGAGAGCCGATTGGCCCACACACGGCAGATCCCTTTCACACCCAACCCATCTCGTCCTATCATATTTAATGTTGAAGCTTTATTGTTATTCATCTCACTATAGCACTCGGTAGCCTATTCCACATATATATATATATATATATACAGGTATATATATATACTGTATATATTTTTTTTTTTATTTATTTTTTTTTTAAAGAAACCATGAACAGAGGAAGGAAAAACACAGATAAAACAAAAAGGTCCATGTACCTAAAGGCATCCTCCATTCATAAAATGTTTGTAACAACTGGATTTAAACATTTGTAGATTGAAAGTTTGTGGAAAGCAATTCGAGGGAAGTGAATTCCAAAGAGTAGTAGCTCTGGGGATAAATGAATTATGATAAGCAGAAGTTCTATATTGTACAAAGGAGGAGAGAGTGTAAATTCATGGGTGCTCTCAGCTGCCCTAGTCGGGAAAGAGCTACCAATACCGTTCAATAAAGCGGTGAATGTTAAGGCTCTCAGCCTATGCCCGAGAGGAAGTAAGTTGGAATATAGAAAAAAAACAAATAAATAAATAAGCCCAAAATCGCGCTAAGAACACTGTAGCGTTCTAAATCTCGCTCTTGAAAACGCCCCCATTTTGAAAAGTTAAGCCTGCTGCCTGAGTCTGGTACAGTGCACTCCCGGTATTCGCGCCTAGGTCGTACCAGCCCCCTTCCGCGTATACGTGGTTTCGCGGATACATGGGCAGTGTTTAACATAGGTTTCAATGGGAAAAAGGCTTAGGTCGTACCAGACTCAGCCATCTTGGACCCTCAAACCATTATTTTGACCTACTTTATGACATTGATATGGACCAAATGATTAACACTCAACGAGCGGCTAGGTTTGTAACTTCTACTACCTGCCAAGCGGGCAGATTTACCCTAAACGAGTTTCATTCCATGCTCGTTTTCATGCATAAAGAAGAGCCAGACCATAATACAATTATGTATCTGTGAAAGGGCGTTAATTGAGCTTTCCAATGACACCTGAACCATCCTTCTGCGACCACACGTTTTTTTGCAACAATCGTGCAACACAAAGGAAAAATCCCTAAAATACGGTAATTTCCTTACATATTTCCCTGTCTAGGGAAGCAGTGGATGTGGATGAGTGTGGAGGTGGGACCAGTCGCGGTACGGGAGCCGTGCCGAACGGTCAGAGCACACCTACGCTCCTCCCACCGCTCGGACTCTCTCTCAGAGCCGATTATGTGCTCAACATCGCACTGGACTTAAGTCGGGCCCCGCTCTTTAGTCCTTGGTTCTCTTGACCGCCTTAAGTCGGGCGCCGATAGACAAGGGTTAAACAGATACGGTGATGTTCCTAAACGAATGTGGAACAAAGTGTGGTACCGTCAGTGACGGTACCACACTTTGTTCCACATTCGTCCTGTCACTCATAAAGTATACATTTCCCCCCAAATATATCCAATATATACATATTATTTGAGGAGAATACTTATAAATACATGTTATGAGATTACTTACCACATAAACTTTATTTTAAATCAGTCATTATAGCCTAGCCTACTCATCGGCATAATTTAACCACGCTTGACAAAGCGAGCCTAATGGTAAATATTGATTTGAGGCATAGGCCTAGGCCTAAATCACTAGGCTAATAGAAAACAAAAAAATAAAATAATACAAAACACAAAACCTGTGGTGCGATATGTACATATTAGGCCTATTATACAATCATATTGTTCAGCAAATTTAGGCCAAGCAAAACAATTCTGAGATAGGCCTAGCCTAAAGGCTAACCTATTCATATAGGTTTTAATTTCCGGAAAAAAGGTTTTATGCATGAAAAAAGAACACAATATTTTGCACCAACTGTACTGATCATCGGCCCCGCGTACGTCGCCATTAATCATTGTTTTTCTATTAGGCCTAGGCCTATATTTTTCGTGATTGGTATGGACAATGATTTAAAGAAACGACCGTCTATGGTCATATATCATATTCAAATAATATGTAGCCTAATAGTACTGCCAATAATGCCCCTACCACTCTTGTCATCTCTCTATTTTATTTCCTCACACCTTATGTCCCCAAGGACCCCAATTTTTTGTCGTTTCTTTCCTCTTCATATTATGTACATTCTGCTGACAACAGCTCGATTATTGATATTTGAATTTCAAAATGAAATATTGTTTCCCGAATTTTCTTCTTGGTATTTAGGCCTAGGCCTATATATGCAGTTTGCTCGGAATTTTAGCAGCTCAAGCTACAATCTGCTAAACAAAACAAAACAAAAAACTCGTTAAGCGGCACAGGTTCAATTACGTATTTTCATAAAATATATATAGTTTCTATCACAGAGATCAAATCCATACATCATATATTTTGATATACTTCGAATGAGAAGTCTCTGAGTTTAATAACTTTAGCTTTAGCTTATAGCTTTAGCTTGGGGACCCGCAGAGGGCTGCACACGGGCAGCATGATATGCAGGGGTTGTGCGGGAGTTAAGGGGCTAATCGGAAGGATAAGGAGAAGAATGTTTAGTGATCCTAGCTTTAAAACTATCAAGAGTGGGACTGTTAACTATATGAGATGGAAGCTTTATGTGTACGATTACATATATAGGCCTAGATGTTGGTTTATCATGTTCAAATAATATGTAATAGCACTGTTTATGGTTGTATTAAATTTAAATAGTGATAGATGTCTATATTAACAGGATAAATATTCCGAAATTATGTTCCAAAAATTCCGAAAAAGTTGACAATTTTGCCAGATACGAAACAAACCCATTATCATTATATTATAATGGATTTTACTCATTTGCATAATTTCAAATACCGAGGTCATTAATATAATAATTTCCTATCTTTTTTGTGGTGAATTTGAATTTATTGATAGACATCTTGGCACCGCAACAACAAGGTCATAATGGCACCGAACAAGCTAACATATTTGCAGAAAACTAAAATTGTAAAAACAACATGTGTAAAATTAGATATCAAAGTAAAATCAATGCAATCATAAAAACTGAAAGAGACCAGCCTATTTCAAAAATAAAAACCACTTCATCTCCAGGGGAATCAGCCTCCCCTCTGTTACGACCGGGACTCGTATAAAACAAGGGCTCTTAATCATTAGACTAGAAAGGCACACGGCCACAACGGTAACACTAGATCCAACACTCGAACTTATAATGCCGGCGCACAAAAACACCTATACCCTCCAGAGTTAAATCTGCGATAGCGGGGTATCCTATAACTAGGTATAAATGCACTACTACTACAGGCTGATGACCTCTGATACAGCCTGATCACAACAACATACAATTACGTTAATAATGTATACAAGGAAAAAGATAGAGAGCTTATTTAAATCACTGAAATGATTTAATGCAAACAAGAAGAAGGTATTATTAAAGTTACTCTAAACAATAATATACTGTCACTCCTATATTAAAGAAAGTGAATGAAAGTCCTAAAGCATCGAACAGGAATCTTCTGAAGAAAGTCTGATGCTGCTTAAGATGATCGAATCGGATTTTGAACTGTTATATAAAGCAGGAACAAGATATGACAAGTGTATGGACATACAGTGTTAACTGGCACGGGAATAATGATAAATGCACAATAGTATTATCTCCAACAACAAAAGAAGTACTTCCTCAGGCAACACAAAAGCCTGCTCGGGTTGTGCAACTCAACAACAACCATGGCTTACAATCAACGTGAATAAAAATGCTGCATACATAACATAAAAGTTTATAATCTTAATCGGGTGTCTGCTAGGCGAATAAAGTCTAGCTGGGATGTAGTAGGCTAGGAAACAATGGCTGAGCAAGCGGATCGTAGCCTAGCGAGGTCCTTAAGACTGTACGGCCTAATTACGTTAAATAACGGGGTGCTCTCTTGAGAGATCCAGATCGCTAGTATCTGGTTCTCTCCTGGCGACCCTCTCAAAGTCAAAGCAAAACGAGTTAGCAAAGTGTTGGGTGGCAGAGGCAAAAGCCCTCACTCGCAACACAGTGCTAAACTCACAAGTTACACAGTCAGAAAGACCACCTAGGCTTCCCACGTATCCGTTGCGATTGTACCGGTTCAACAAAACCTGGTACACATCAGAAATCACAACAACAATAGCCTCACCCCAGTCTAGCATTAAATAGCCCAGCAGACAACCAAGAAAAAGATAGGGAGACACCGTGAGTGTGTCGAACCTCTACAGACAAAATGGTACCCCTCCAAAATGCCTAACTAAACATCTAATATCTGAGAGCTTCAGCATATAATACGATGGCCGATATATGAAATCGTGCAGAACCAAAGGGGAGTTATGATGTTAAATAGATTGGAAGAATGAGAGGTAAGAAGTTGAGAGAGAGAGAGAAAGTGCTCTATAGGTAGAAGTCGGGGACAGGTGGTAAGGGAGATGTGAAGGGTATGCTGGTCAGGCAAGCTCTAAGGAAGGAAGACACATGGCAGCAGGGAGTGAGGGGGGGACCACTTCCTGACACGGCAGGAGGGTGGTGAGGCGGCCAGCCACTCAGAGGGCCCGGCCGTGGCATGACGTCACCGAGACAACGTGTAACACTACGCGACTACCCTCTGCCTCCTGTACTTACTCACTCACACTCTCTAACTGTATCATTCAGTCTTATACATTAAACTTATAACTGATGATATAAAATATAATGCATTGTCACAAGCGAAAATAAAGACCACTTCTGTACTGCCTGTGACATGACGATTCACAAGAAAGAAAGTACAACATTGTAGATAGACTGTAGCCAAATTCATTGCCCTGGCGAGTGTTAGCGAGTGGCCTAGCGAGCGGCTGAGCCCACGTGGTGTTCTGCTAAGCTGCAGGCGTCACCCCCCCCCCCCCCCCCCCCAGATATTAGACGCTCAACCATGAGCTCCATATCTGACAAGCAGAACGCCAGATATTAGACGCTCAACCATGAGCTCCATATCTGACAAGCAGAACGCCAATAAGACTCGCCACCCCTAATCACTTCGCAACAAAGAAGGCAAAGCTCAGTTCTCATCAAAATACAAAATTACAACCCCTCCCAACACAGTAGCTTAATTAATTCATACTGCTATGCTCCTAGAGTGAGCTTCTACTAGCCCAGCCTTCTGAGAGAAGCACAGGTTCGATTCAGAACTTTAGCTATAACATACTTAAAACAAAATTTAACTATTAAAGAAAGAGTTTTTATAGAATTTTCATTTTTAATATGTTTATGGTGGCTGCACTTACAGGGGCAAGCCTATTTTACTCCACTCTCAACACACACTGAGTGAACGGCGAGGGTTCTCCTGCAAACAAACCCCCCCGTGACAAACAATCAGCCAAAACATTATCAGTGCCCTTAGCATGCCACACATCCAACTTGTGTTCCGGCAGCAAAACAACACCTGGCACTGATAAACTGCCCAGTTCATCACAAGACTGGCATTTCTCTTCGCTCTTTCCGGCAACAGGGCCTGCCAAAAGCCTTTCACTAGTTCTACCTTCGTGATCGGCGATGTAGCCCCGAAGCGGTCTATGGTGTCGTCAACTCTCGATAAGGTATAGGCGTCTGTCAGGGATAATGCACACACTCTCTTGCAATCAACACGCACACTGATCTTGCCACTTAACACAGGTTGTAAAGTTACAGGCAACGACCACTCACGACATTCCTTATCCCTCAGACCCTTCGTCAACATGTAATCCAGCTCTGCTTGCACCACAGGCTGTCGAGCAGGATTTATACGGTAGGGAATTAAACTGAGCCTTGCACTGTCTCCAGCCTCCATGTCAGATTCTACCCCGTACATCAGGCCTGGAGAAGCAACAAACATGCGGATGTACTGCCACAGCCTAGTAAACAACTTATCTCGCAGAACAACATGCCTAGTGCCCTCCCACAACCCAGCCGAGACCGCAGCTTCTAACCTGTAGTCTCCCTCCTTCTCCACCTTCGTCCCTAGAACAGTCAGGTCATGAGAGGGACAATCGGTACCACCTCTGCAGTCACTCTCATAGTTCATTATTGCTCAGGCTTCCCCGCCGATACCGTACATGCGCACCCCCGCATTCCTTGCAACTACATCTGCCTGCGTAGCATCACCGCTTTTAGCGACATGGCCAGATACAGTCGGTCTATGGTAGGGCTGTTGCATTTGACTAGAGCAGCATTGGGAGGCTATACGACGACCGGGCACATCCACTCCACAGCCAACCTCACCAATCTGCTCAATGTCCTCCTTCTGACCACCACCCTTGGCAGCTATGGGTCGACCCTGACCTGACAACCATGTCCAAGCCTCGTCGCCCACCCTGAACCACCGAAACAACGAGGCTAACGGGTTATCAACATTCAAGTGACCTGCCCACGGAACATCTTGCACCGCCTGAGTTGTGAGGCTCGGGTGCTCGGCACGACCAGTGGGGTATGAACCGAGCTGGTACTGGAGCGCTACACACTGCTGCTCAGGCAGGTGCTCTAGCACTTCCACAGCCACCAGACTCGTGTCCCACGCCCACTGCTCCGCCGAGATATGATAATCCCTTCTCTCCTCCACCTGTGCCCCACTGCCCCCCTCTCCTTCTCCACCTTGGCCGCTGCAGACCAACGCAGGGACAGTAGGCTGCTCAGGTGGTTGCCTCACAAACTCCTCCAACAGGTTCACATGACATGTTTCCCCGTCCTCGTGTTTGATCTCGACAGCACCATTACCACACTTCTTAACTTCCGGATCCTCCAACTGCAGTTTACAAATATCTGAGGGAACCAACCTGTCTAAGTGCTTCCGAAGCAACCCAAGTCCTCCCCTAATATCAAACTGAGCAACCCTCTTTTCTCTCTGTGTGTAACGTTGCTGCCTCGGAGTCTCTTCCTGCCCTACCTCCTCACTAGCTGTGACAGGTCCTGGGGCTTCTCCAGACTCCAACAATGGTGCCAATACTGAGTTGCCAAGAAGAGCTGCTGGTACTAAACTCTCCAAACTTTTACCAACATTAGCCATCTTCTTCCAACCGTTCCTCCGTTGATCAGAAGACTAAGGAATAGGCTGTGACACTTTGGATGCAAGAGGTCTTGTAACAACGCACGCCATAGGTTGTACTTGACACTTCTCTACCCACTCCTGTTCCTCCCTACTCACGTCGGCCAGCTTCTCGGCAACGACTAAGGGGGAAACCTTAGAAGTAGGCACCGCAAAGTCGTTGCCGAGAAGGAGGTCAACGCCCCCAACAGGCAAGTTCTCCACAATTCCCACATCCAACTCTCGTATCACACCATCTACTTCCAGTTCCATCCTGACCAATGGGTATGACCTGATAGCATTGATACCTTGCACCACAACCACCCGTGCCACGTTTATTGGTCTACCAGTAAAGTTCTTCATCAAAGTCTGAGAGACACCCGTGTCTCGCAACAGCTCAACTCCATGCTTCTTACCAGCCCACTTCACGCAGCCACGCCCTCGATGGTCGCAAAAGACATCATGGACAGGGTTCGAGCCTTCCGGATTCTTCTCCACTGGCTGTGTCCCAGCCTCTGACGTTATACCCCGGGCAAACTCAGACGACTTCGGGGACACCCCAATGTTGCGAGCCAAAGACACAACTGCATTAGGTAGCTTGCTTGGACAGGCTCTTGCAAAATGCCCCTTCCCATGACAATGAAAACACTCTAACTCCCCATTGGGCTTCCCTTGAGGTAGGGAAGGGCCCTGACTCTTCTTAAACGGGACGGTATTAGGTTTATGGTCAGACTTAGTATCGTTGCTCTTGTTGTAATGGTTATATGGTGTATCACCGACTCGGGAGGGTGGAGTGTTGCGCCCCTTGTTACCTGCATCGTTCCGTTGTGCAGACCCGCACCCACGAATCAGCGATAGCCTACGGTCAGCCATCTCAGCTGCCTCCTGAAGAGCTTTCGGATTCTTTTCTTTAAGATTCAACGTCAGATCGCCACCTGTACACTTGAAAATTGTTCTAGAAGCATCAGCTGTTTCAACTCCTCAAACATCGATGCCTTCTCAGAACGCAGCCAGTTTCTAAATGCATCGGACAGATCCCGGGCATGCTCAAGAAAGGTGCACTCACGACCCTTCGTTACACCCCGGAACTTCAATCTGTATGTATCTGGATGTAACTCATATGCCCGCAGGACAGCCTCCTTCAATACCTCATAATCAACGCAAGACTCCAAGGGCAACGCATCATATGCCTTGAGTCCTTTGCCAATCAACCTAGAGGAAACAAGGGCTGCCCACTTAACCTCGGGCCATTGGTGCTCCCGGCACTTCTTCTCAAAACGCATAAAAAATTCAGTGACACCCGACTCGTCAAATACAGGGACTAACTTGAGCAGGTGCGATAAAGACTGATCAAGACCTCGATTCCCAGAACCGAGACGCTGCCCTGTTGACTCCACCCGAGACTTCTCAAGATCTATGTCTGCACAGTACTTCGTAGCCTCAATCCTGAGCTCAGCCTCTCTCTGCTTAAGCTCAGCCTCATATCTGGCCCTTCTCTCTTCAGCCTGAATCTTAGCCATCTCAAACTCCCACTGCTGCTGCTCAGATTCCCGCTGCTGCTGCATCTTAGCCATCTCAAGCTGGAAGAGCATATCTGGAGTCAAACCTTGAGGAGGAGGAGATGCAACAATTGGTAACTCACCCAAGTGCAAACCACGCTGCCAGTGACTATCGGCCTGCGGGAACGTACCCGGCTCCGGAGCCCGAGGGGGCGCCATGGTAGGAGTCGAGTGGAATGGGGGCTGGGCCGAAGTTGCCCCAGCTCCCGCTCCACCCGAAGCCCCACGCACCCCGCCGAGCACACAGGCCACCTCGACATGCTGCTAGTGCCCACATGCCCCATGACCGTGGCCAAACACTGGAGACCATACCGATCAATCCCCGACACCCGGTCAACAGTAATAGGTATCACCAGAAACTTCCTTGCATCCTCCTCACTAGATATAACTCTAATGCCTTCGGACAAACCCCGCTGCTGCACCTCAGAGTCTGTTTCCCGTACTGTGTCCTCACTGTACACTGATCCGTCGTCCGACATAGTGTCCACCGAAAATTCTCAACGTTTATAAAAAAAAAAGAGAAGTACCTAAACTCTTATGTAGCACTATTCATTCAAAAATGCTTGAAGACTCTTAAGTGTTATACTAATTGCCAAAAAAAAAATCCACATGTCCACTATATTCCTTTAAACAAAAACAAATGACACTCCTGCAATATTTCTCTAAGTTCACAAAATCCTAAGCAAGGTCGCCATTTGTTACGACCGGGACTCGTATAAAACAAGGGCTCTTAATCATTGGACTAGAAAGACACACAGCCACAACGGTAACACTAGATCCAACCCTCGAACTTATAATGCCGGCGCACAAAAACACCTATACCCTCCAGAGTTAAATCTGCGATAGCGGGGTATCCTATAACTCGGTATAAATGCACACTACTACAGGCTGATGATCTCTGATACAGCCTGATCACAACAACATACAATTACGTTAATAATGTATACAAGGAAAAAGATAGAGAGCTTAATTAAATCACTGAAATGATTTAATGCAAACAAGAAGAAGGTATAATTAAAGTTACTCTAAACAATAATAAACTGTCACTCCTATATTAAAGAAAGTGAATGAAAGTCCTAAAGCATCGAACAGGAATCTTCTAAAGAAAGTCTGATGCTGCTTAAGATGATCGAATCGGATTTTGAACTGTTATATAAAGCAGGAACAAGATATGACAAGTGTATGGACATACAGTGTTAACTGGCACGGGAATAATTATAAATGCACAATAGTATTATCTCCAACAACAAAAGAAGTACTTCCTCCGGCAACACAAAAGCCTGCTCGGGTTGTGCAACTCAACAACAACCAAGGCTTACAATCAACGTGAATAAAAATGCTGCATACATTTACATCAAAGTTTATAATCTTAACCCGGGAGCTGCGGGGAGACTCTTAAGAGTTCCCCCGGCGGACTGCGGGAAGACTCTTGAGAGTAAGTAAAATAAAAAATCAACTTTTGACATCGAATTTTTTTTTTTTTTTTTTTTTTTTTTTTTTTTTTTTTGCCCCTGGGCCATGCAAAATCTCAGTCCTCTACCTCCCCTCCTTCCCCACTTTAAGTGCAGTTTCAGTCTCTTGTCCTAATGGCGGCGTTCCAGGCAACCCTGTTAAGGACTGCTTCACTTGTCAAGTTCTTGGATTTGAGATTGGCGCGTATAGTCCGATCCCAGGTCTTCCTCGGTCCACCCCTTGGTGCAGCTCCCTCCACAATCACAGACCTGCATTGTTTCACCCAATTTTGTTCATCCATTCTCTCCACATGTCCATACCATCCCAGTCTACTTGTACGCATCACCTCGCTAATACTCTTTATACCTAAACATCTCCTCAGCTCAACATTTGTTATTCTATCCCGTAGCCTGGCCCCACACATCCATCTCACCATTCTCATCTCATTAAGCTCCATTCTGTTGACATCCTCTACTTTAACGGCCCATGTTTCTAAGGCATACGTCATTGCACTTCTAACACATGAGGCATACACCTTTCCCTTCAGGGGGAGAGGCATTCTTTTCATGGTCAGGATTGGCATCAATTCTCTGAACTTCCCCCAGCCACACCTAATTCTAGCAACAGTGGCATCCTCGGCCCCACCACCGGCAGAGATAGTATCTCCTAGGTAACAAAACTTGTTCACCAGCTCCAAAGACTCATTTCCAAAATTCACAGCCACAGGATCATCACTTAACACAAGCTCGTTTTTGCACACTATGCACTCAAATTTCTCTATTTCTGACTTAATCTTTGGCAGGGGCCCCTTTATTCTACTACAGTGCTTACTCCCATGGTGTACCCAACATCGACAGATGCTACATTGAATTGAGTTAACGCCCACTCCATTTCCACACACTGCACATGGGTAGGCACCGCTCTTTTCCACATTGCCTCGTCTCTGAATCTGAGTGTAGAATGGAGGGAGTGAGAAACTGTTCTGGAAAGAAGTCGAGAAAGTTAGGGAAGGTAGCAAGGGAAACAGTAAGGGTGTGAAACATAAGAATGGGAGAATGCTAGCCGAGAAGTAAGAGAGAGTCGAAAGATGGAGGGAGTACTTTAACGAGTTGCTAAATGTAAGGAATGAAGAGCCAGCAAACATAGTTGGATATGGTATGGGAGGGAGAAGATAAGTAGTGGAGGAGGAGGTGGGGATTAGGAGGTCAGAAGTGTGGGAAGCTATGAAAAGAGTGAAGTTGGGGAAAGCACCAGGAACAGATGGAGTGTGTGGGGAAATGTTGAGGTATGGTGGTGAGATAGTGATCGAATGGGTATGGAAAATGTGCAAACTAGCATGGGAGAATGGGAATGCACCCTATGACTGGAAGACTGGCATAATAGTCCTCCTATATAAGGGCAAAGGGGAAGGAGGAGTGTGTTGTAACCACCAAGGAATATGTCTTTTAAGCGTAGTAGGGAAGGAGTACAGTAGGGTAGTGATTGAGAGAGTGAGAGTGAGAATGGAGAAATGGATAGGCGACGAGCAGGGAGGTTTTAGGAAGGGAAGAGGATGTGTAGATCAGATTTTTACCCTGAATTGTGTCGTGGAGAAATTTCTGGAGGAGCAACAAAAGGTATATGTTGCCTTTATGGACTTGGAGAAGGCCTATGACAGAGTGGATAGAGAAGGCATGTGGAAAGTACTTAGAATATACGGAGTAGATGGCAAGTTGCTGAAAGCAGTGAAGAGCATGTATGAGGGTACAAAGGCGGCAGTATGTGTGGAGAATGAGCAGAGTGAGTTCGTTGACCTTAGTGTTGGGTTGAAACAGGGGTGTGTGATGTCCCTGTGGTTGTTTACTGTATATATGGATGGAGTCATGAAAGAAATACTAGGAAGAGCAGTGGATGTTGGTGTATCGCTGAAAAGGGAGGGAAATGAGTGGAAGCTGCCTATACTGCTGTTTGTGGATGATACAGTTCTGATGAGCGATAATGAATGGGAGTTGCAGGGTCTGGTAAATGAGGTCTGAACAGTGTGCGAAAAACGGAATTTGAAGGTAAATGCGGGGAAGAGCAAGGTTATGGTCTTCGAAAGGGGACAAGTCACAGAGTGGGAGGTGAAGTTGAACGGTCAGGCTATGGAGATCGTTAGCTCTTTTAAGTATCTGGGCAGTGTGTTGAGTAAAGATGGGACTATGGATGAAGAAGTGCGGGAGAGGGTGCAACAGGGGAAGAGGGTTGTAGGAACGTGAAAGCAGTAACAAGAAATAGAGTGGTCAGTATGGAAGTGAAGAAGTCCTTGCATGACAGTGTGGTAATCCCGACACTAACTTACGGAAGCGAAGCATGGACGTTCGGGAAGAGACTCAGACCAAGAGTGAGAGCGGTGGAAATGTGTTACTTGAGAAGTGCGTGCGAAGTTACATGGAGGGATAGACAGACGAATGAGGAAGTAAGAAGGAGGTGTGGTGTGGAGGTAGATGTGCTGGAAAGTGTGAAAAGGAACAACTTGAGATGGTTCAGCCATATGGAACGTGTAGGAAGCGAGAGAATGACTAAGAGGGTGTACGAGAGCGAGGTGGAACGACAGAGAGGGAGAGGTAGACCGAAGGAGAGGTGGAATGATGGAGTGAGGAAGTATATGCATGAAGGGTGGTGCTGGTTGGGAGGAGGGGCGTCGACTGACTGGGGACAGAGGTGCATGGGGGCAGTTCGTTCGTGGCCACCCCGTCGGGGATAACGGCGTCAGGCAATAGATAGATATATAGTGTATATAATTATTATATATACAGTATATACTGTATAATTATATATATATATATATATTGAGAATACACCACTGCCGTGGTGTAGTTGATAAAGCGTCGGCTATCGTCCTGATGGTCGACGGTTCGATCCCCACTGAGAGATTAGAAATATATATATATATATAATATATATGTTTTTTTTTTTGTTTTTTTTTATGTTCCTACTCAACCTCCAGACATAAGCTTATCGTTGTGATTTTGATATTTTAACCCGATAACGACAGATAGTCTTTACTCCAGACGGTGAGTAAAACAATGAGACAAGCGAGCGTTGTAACCGACTCATGTGTAGTATTACTTATGGCATCTGGTTATCTCCCCTTGGCCTATATTGCAGCTCTGATATCTCGAAAATGATCGCCAGTCTTGCTGCCTTATATCACATTCTCAGAAAACTCACTCTAACAAATGGCACCTAATGAGCTTCTCATACAATGCTAATAATTATGTGGAAAGAGTAAAGGGTAATAAGAAAACTAAATGGTCACATTCAAATAATTGTATTACCATCTAAACAATGATTTACTTTCATCTTGAGCTTAACATATAATACATGCTTGTATTACATTAACATTATATTGATAACACAAACGTGCTTTATCTGTCTAAAAATCATCAGTTTATTTATAAATCACTAAAGACAAATTTATATCGACTTTTTTACTTGTTATAATATTTGCTATTATCATTTACATGTAGAGGACAACCATTCAAAACAAATGATTGAAATATGAATAAATGGTAAAACAGTTATTTAACTGACTTTAGCATATGAATAATACTTATTAATAATACTCTTCTTTAAAAGTAGGATTGTCAACCCTATTGTCTTTGCATTTCTAAGCTTTGCCTTTATTGTGCCAATGCTATCCACCAGTATGATCTCAGTAGCTGGGACCTTCTGTCCTTCGAGGTTGGAGGGGAGAAGCCGAGCTCTGGGAGAGTCTCCGGTTGAGTCGGAGGGATGAAGCCGAGCTCAGACGAAGTCTCCAGCCTGAAGAAAGGGGGAGCCTCAGGTGTTCTGTTCTCTTGCTGCAAAATCTGGGGTTTATATAGCCTACCCTAGAATCGGGGAACCACAGCTGTAGTTCCACTCGCCTCCTGCTTTGCTGCTGGGAGAGGTATTGGACTGCCGCGAGACTTCTTTGAATCAATCAGAGCAGAATGCTCCTTGCTGTTGAATGTGGGGGACTGTGGGTTGTCTTTTTCAGGCTTTGCGCCTTACGGGGTTTCTTGGAGTCCTGTCCTACATAAATAATAATATTAACTCTTACAGTACCAGTGTCATCCTTTTAACAACATTCTGGCTACTATTAGACGACTTGATTCAGTTAAAAAGAGCTTCCAACAATTTACAGGCTTTGAACTGTCTCATTTTACCCTTTTGCTACCAAAGATCCTTCATAAATTCCATAAATTCGTCTAAAAATAGCTAGTATAATATTTAAAAGACGTTGCTGGTACAGTAGGGGTAAATAATTATAATAATAATAATAATAAAAATTAAAGTTGCAAGCAACGTTGTCCGGGCTTTGAGCGGTTTTGCACGCGGTATTGTGTTGGATACAAGAGCTGTGTCACAGATATCAAAACATTATTTAACTTATCGGGCATGGAGAAACTACAGCCATTTTGGCTGTGGACATTAAGGAGTGTAGCTCTTTTGGTTGTGGCCGTTGATGATTTTTTATTTTTTGTTTATTTTTATTTTGTTTCTATATTCCAACTTACTTCCTCTCGGGCATAGGCTGAGAGCCTTAACATTCACCGCTTTACAATGAACAGTGAAGCCTGTGAGGTCTTGTTCCAGTCTAGGGAGTGAGACATGTGAAGCACGTAGAGTACAACGAGCACCTGCCATCTTGCCTTCACATGAGGCACGGTGCTCACTCATGGCCCGAAACGACCCCATCTCTGAAGCCACCTCGTTCCCGTGCTTCACTGTCTCACCCCCTACACTCGGACTCTCACACTTACACACACACAACGCCACCTGTTGAGCAGATAACTCACCAGTGTGGCTGTTTTCTGGTTGTTGCCATGTATAAGTGTGGCCATGAATGTTGTGATTATTCTGACTTTTGTTTTAGCCTCTGTGGTATTGTCCTTATATAATTAGGTTATTACTTCAGCATTACTAAATACAACAAAGTACTGTACTTTATTATTATGTTTTGAGCACTTTTTATCTAAAGTAACCTAGATATTGTTGATTATCCAGAAGTCTTAGAAATAAGCTGACATGGAGGTGATTCACTCATGTAGATATATTATTGGGCTAGGAGTAGCTATATTATGACATAGATGTAAAAACATGATCATTTATATGACAAAAAGTAGTATAATTTGATCATTCCTACATAATGAAAAGCACTTAAATTTAAGTAAAGTACATAACGTAAATAATGTATAATTATATGGAGGTGACACATTTGTGTATATATTTTATGTAAACGTAAGGAAGACAGCGATAAATGAGATAGAGAGAGAGTGCGGGATGGGTCGGGTGTGAAAGGGATCTTCCATGTGTGGGCTAATCGGATCTCTGCAGACCCCGTTTTCCTATGTTCTTATTTGTGAGAGAGAGAGAGACTAGGATGTTGTAATCGTAAGGAAGACAGCGATAAATGAGAGAGAGAGAGAGAGAGAGCTGCCTAATTTGTACAAGGGTGCAAACAAACAAGAGCAAAAGAGAGAGTGATTGGCTGTGCAAGGGATTTGCCTCTATTCATTTGGTAACAGAGTTGTAGATATGTGGAATAGGATACTGAGTGCCTTGTGTGGGTCAATTGGCTCTCTGCTGACTCCCATTTTCTTATATTCCTATGTTTTACAATTATATCTTGGTTGCAGGTATATATATTTTTTTTTTTTTAAAGAGACAATGAACGGAGGAAGGAAAAATACAGATAAAACAAAAGGGTCCATGTGCCTAAAGGCATCCTCCATTCATAAAATGTTTGTAACAACTGGATTTAAACATTTGTAGATTGTAAGTTTGTGGAAAGCAATTCAAGGGAAGTGAATTCCAAAGAGTAGTAGCTCTGGGGATAAATGAATTCTGATAAGCAGAAGTTCTGCATTGTGGAGGAGAAAGTGTAAATTCAAGGGCGCTCTCAGCTGCCCTAGTTCTACGGGGAAAGATGTGGAGAGGCGGCACAATTGAAGCAAGTTCCTCAGAACAATTGCTGTGAAAATATCTGTAGAATAATGCAAGGGATGCAACGTTTCTTCGTATGGATAATGTAGGAAGGTCCTGTGTGATTGCAGGGTTATTGATTAATCTAATAGCTTTATTTTGAATTTTGTCCAACTGCCTCAATGCAACCACTCCACTTCCACCCCACAGAGGTGAACAGTAATCCATCTGAGAACGCACATGACTTTTATATATCACGGCCAACTGCTCGTCAGTGAAGAATTCTCGAACTCTGTACAGGAGTCCCAGTTTTTTAGAGGCATTCTTAGCAATGCTTCTAACATAATGTTGTGACGCATGTCGAGTATGAGCATGCTGTACAGAACGCCCAGTCAGGCCCCACTCTCGCTAGGATCGTCAGGGCAGGAACTTTGGCTGTAGTCTGTGTAGAGTTTCCTAACTCAGTTTATGTGAACCGTTGTACTATAAGTATTATCATTATGTATTTTGTTTTCTTCTAAGTCAACGAGTTCTATTTTATATCATTAGATATAAGTATTGTGTGTGGGACTTGTATGTAATGATGAGAGGAGAGAGAGAGAGATATTACGTGGCGGGGGGTCAGTGAGTGCGCCACGCGGGCCGGTAGGCCTAATTCCCTCCTCCTTCCTCCCTTCCTCCCTTTCAGCGCGTGGGAAGTTCTTTGTCGATCCCAGATTGAGAGAGAGGATGACGTCATGATTGCCAGTGGGCGGTCCTTAGTAGTTGGCGTTATGCTCACTAAAGGGCCGAGTATAAAAAGGGAGGTCCCGCCGCATTTTCCTCAGAACTCATCAGGCAAAGCGACCTCTCATATCCCTTACAACTATCCATATTCTTCCGACTGATGTGAACTTTCTCTACTCTCTGAACAGCCTATCTTCTTCTCTTCTCGTCCCTGTTTAACCTCCATGACCCCTTTGGTGCAGATTTAGTCAGCCAAAGTATTATCGCTTGAGTTCTCACGAGATAAGTGCCTGTTAGATAGCCTATTTTGGAAGGGTCAACTAGAATAGGATTGATTGATGTTTGTTGCACTCGTATATGCATTTCCCTGTGTGCGATTATTCATGTTCCTGTTTTCTGCTGGTTTAGGCAATGCTAGACTGGGATAGGGTTTCTGAGTTGTGATTTCCTATGAGTACTAGGTTGCGGTTGAACCAGTACAATTGCAACGGAGACGTGGAACGCCTAGGTGGTCTTTCTGACTGTGTACCGTGGGAGTTTAGCACTGTGTTGCGAGTGAGGGCTTTTGCCTGTGCCACCCAACACTGTGCTATCTCATTTGCTTGACTTTGAGAGGATCGCCAGGAGAGAACCAGATACTAGTGATCTGGATCTCTCAAGAGAGCATCCCGTCAATTACCGTAATTTGGCCGCACAGTCTTAAGGACCTCGCTAGGCTACGAGCCGCTTGCTCAGCCATTGTCTCTTAACCTTAGATATCCCAGCTAGACTTTGCTCGACCAGCAGATACAGCATAGTATTGAAGCTTCTCCTTATGTATATTATTGTTTAAGCACTATTGATTTCATGTGTGGCACGCTTAGCTACTTCAGAGATTAGTGGCCCACGAGCACAATCTTAGTAGGCTATTGCCAGTGCATTGTCGGAGTACTTCTTCTTAATGTTTGCCATATCCTATTGCTTATTCTTATAATTCTTCTTATGTCAATTTAAAGCCTTTAATTACCAGTGAGTTAGTCATTAAATTGCTGTTCAAAATCCGATACTTACTTCTTATGAGTATTCGAGAAGCATCTAACTTATCAGAAGATTCCTTGCTTGATGCTCGAGGACTATTGTTTAACGTAACGTAATAGTGCCGATCCGAAGTAGAGGGTGGAGGACTTCTTAAGTTCTTAGTTCAAGGGTGGATTACTTCGGCTTCGGCCAACACTATTCTTTAGTGTTGTAGTACTTTCTTCTTTGTTTGATTGTTGACCAGACTAGATAACTCCCGTCTTGTTATTAGTCTGTTGTGTGAAACGCTAGTACCGAGTTCTTGTATACCCCGTTATAGCAGATAGAACTCTGGAGGGTAGTGGCGTTTTTTGTTCGGATGGCAGTACTCTGGGGTTGGGATCGTGTGTTTCCGTTGTGGCAGTGAGCCATACTCGAGTCCTGTGTAAGAGCCCTAGTGTACCCGAGTGCCCGGTCGTAACAAATGGCGACCTTGCTTAGGATTTTGTGAACAGTATAATTTTTTGCAGAGTTGTACAACATTTGTTTGTTCGTACTTTAGCGTACATATTGAAGAATATTTTTTTTTGTAAGGCAATTAGGAGAGCATTTAAGAGACTCCAGTTAATTTAGTAATTAGTGCTTGCATAAGGGAGTTTAACACTTTTGTCTCGAGAATTTTTTGGTGAACTTCAGTATGTCGGGCCCTAGTACTGACGAGGAGCGAGAGATGCTAAGTGAGGAGGTGCCGTTAGTAACTAGTGAGGAGGATGCTAGAGTTTTTGTGAGTAAACGGTACCACGTGACGGAGGAGAGGCTGACTGGGGTGAATGTTTATGGCTTGCACCTGATAGCCAAGGTTTTGGGTCTATCCAATGTAGGAGGGATGTCCAAGGGGGAGCTGATTTCCTGGGTGTTGCGTGGGCGACATGGGGTTTCGGAGGAGAGGGCGTTTGGGGGGGTTCCTCCCCAGATCCCCTCTCACTCGACTCCCACAGTGCCGTCCACTCAGTTGCCGGAGGTTAGCACTCTCCCACAGAGGGATGAGCATTGGAAGATTGGAGTGCCCTCGGGCGGTGCGTATGGTGGTTCCCCAGTTCTTGCCCCCCCTCCTTCAGCAGTGGCAGCTCCCTCTTCCGGCCTGTCTCCTGAGATGATATTTAAACTCGAGCTTGCTAAAATGGAGAATGAGGCTAGGAAGCAGGAGATGGAGAATGAGTCTAGGAGGCAGGAGATGGAGAATGAGTCTAGGAGGCATGAGAAGGAGATTGAGTCTAGGAAGCAGGAGAAGGAGATTGAGGCTGAGATTAGGAGGCACGAGGCTGAGCTTAGGTACGACTCAGAGAAATATTGTGCTCAAATAGATTTAGATAAGACTCGTGCAGAGTCGACAGGGATTCGGATGGGCCGTGAGGGCCAAGTAAGAGAACAGTCCTTGTCCCACTTAGTCAAGTTGGTGCCGGCATTTAGTGAAACTGAAGTCACAGAATTTTTTAATCGTTTTGAGAAGAAGTGTAGGGAGCATAATTGGCCTGAAGAGAAGTGGGCAGCTCTGGTCTCCTCAAGACTTACGGGTAAGGGTCTGAAGGCTTATGATGCACTGCCTTTAGAGTCTTGCATTGACTACCCAGTATTGAAGAGAGCTGTCCTACGGGCATACGAGTTGCAACCAGAAACATATCGATTGAAGTTTCGGGGTGTTACGAAGACTAGGGAGGCGACCTTTCTTGAACATGCCCGGGACTTAAAAGATGCACTTGCTAACTGGACACGTTCTGAGAAAGCTGAGACGGCCGAACAGTTGACTGAGCTGTTTCTGCTCGAGCAGTTTTATAAGTGTACAGGTGCAGAAATGACTTTAACTATTAAAGAAAAGAATCCAAAAACTCTACAGGAGGCAGCTGAGATGGCTGACCTCCGGCTATCATTAATTCGTGGGTGCGGGTCTGCCCAGCGTAGTGAGGCAGGTAACAAGGGGCGTGACGCCCCACCCCCCCGAGTTAGTAATATATCTTATGCAAACAAGTACAAGAGTTATGATACCAAGACTGACCACAAGACTAGCACCGTCCCATTTAAGAAGGGGCCGGGCCCTTCCCAGTACCAAGGGAAGCCCAAAGGGGAGTTAGAGTGTTATCAATGTCATAAAAAGGGGCACTTTGCAAGAGTCTGTCCTAGCAAACCACCTACAGCAGCTGTGTCTTTGGCCTGCAACATTGGTGTGTCTCTGAAGCCTTCTGAGTTTGCCCGGGGCAGTTCGTCAGAGGCTGAGGCACAGCCAATGCAGAAGCACCTGGGAGGCTCGAACCCTGCTCAGGATGTTTTTTGCGACCATAGAGGACGGGGTTGCGTGATGTGGGCGGGGCGCAAGCATGGAGTAGAGGTCTTGCGTGATACAGGTGCTTCCCAGACTTTGATGAAAAACTTGACTGGCTACCCTATAAATGCGGCTCGGGTGGTGGTGGTGCAGGGTATTAATGCAACTCGGTCATACCCGCTGGTGCGGTTGGAGTTGGAGGTGGATGGTGTGGCACGTGAATTGGATGTTGGGATTGTGGAGAAACTGCCAGTGGAGGGCGTCGACCTTCTTCTCGGCAACGACTTTGCAATGCCCGCTTCTGAGGTTCTACCCTTAGTCGTTGCCGAGAGGCCGGCCGACGTGAGTAGGGAAGAGCGAGAGTGGGTCGAGCGGTGCCAGGCACAACCCATGGCGTGTGCTGTCACCCGAGCTCGGGCAGCTAAAGTGTCACAGCCTAGTCCTCCGTCTTCAGACCAGCAGAGGAACGATCAACAGGAGGAGGCTAAAGCTGGAGTTGGTTTTAAGAGTTTTGACTCGGCGGCTCTCCTGGGTGATTCAGTATTAGCACCATTACTTAGTTCTGGAGTAGCCCCTGGGCCTGTCATCGAGAGTGACGAGGCTGGGCATGACGAGTCTCCACGACAGCAACGTTATGAACATCGAGAGAGACAGAGGGAGCAGCTCAGTATCGGGGAGGGTCATGCATTGCTCCGGGAGCAGTTAGATCGCTTGGCACCCTCAGATATACGTCGGTTGCAGCTGGAGGACCCTGAGCTCCAAACGTGTGCTAATGGAGCTGTGGAGCTCGACGAGGACGGTGATGCACAGCCGGGAGATTTTTTTTATTTAGATGGCATCCTGTATCGGCGTTTTCAAGACCCTAACCGTAGCTGGAAGATGGGGTCCGGGGTAGTGGACCAGTTGATGGTGCCGCGGGAGTGCAGGGATAGCCTACTGAGTTTGGCGCATGACACACCGCTGGCAGGACATTTGGGGGTAAGAAAAACGGTGGCGGCTTTGGGGAAGTTGTTTTGGTGGCCGGGGATGAAGTCTCATGTGCAGTCCTGGATAAACTCATGTGATATTTGTCAACGGGTCGGGAAACCAAACCAAGTTATTCCTAAAGCTCCGTTGCACCCTATTCCTGTAATTGGGCCACCTTTTAGTAAGATTGTTGTTGACATGGTTGGTCCCCTCCCTCCCACAAAGGCTGGTAATAAATTTTTGTTAACCATCATGGATGTTGCCACTAGATACCCCGATGCATACCCCATGAAAAACGGCATGGCTAAGACGGTAGTCAGTAACTTGTTGTGGTACTTTTCAAGGTACGGGTACCCGGAGGAGATTCAGTCTGATCAGGGGTCCAATTTCACCTCCAATCTCTTTAAGCAAACAATGCAACAGCATGGAATACGGGCGGTGGTATCGTCAGCGTATCACCCTGAGAGCCAAGGGGTGCTTGAGCGGTGGCATGCCACCCTTAAAAGCATGCTCAGGTGTTATTGTGCTGATAACGGAAGAGATTGGGATCTTGGATTGCCGTATGTACTGTTTGCTGCTCGGGAAGTGCCTGGTGAGAGCCTGGGATTTAGTCCAAACGAGCTGATTTTTGGACACCGAGTCAGGGGCCCCCTTAATATGCTGCGGGAAATTTGGGAAGGAACTGTGCCGCCTTGTTCCTTGTTGAAGTATGTGTTTGAAAGCCGTGAGCGCATGCTTAAGAGTCTGGAGATGGCAGGTCGGAATTTAACAGGGTCACAAGCTTTAATGAAGGACAGGTATGATCGCAAAGTGAAGCTCCGGGAGTTCATTGTGGGACAGGAGGTGTTGATTTTGTTGCCTTTGGTGGGTAACCCCTTGTCGGCGAAGTATACTGGACCCTATAAAATTGTGGAGAAAATTTCGGACCTAGATTACCTTGTTGCCACTCCAGACAGGAGGAAGAAGAATCAGTTATGTCACGTGAACCTGATAAAAGAGTATGTGAGGCGCCCCTCTGAGCCTCTCACTGTCCCTGTGTTGGCTTGTTGCGGCCGTGGTGGAGAAGGAGAGGGGGACAGTCAAGCTTCAGAGGAGGATAGCTGGGATCACCATGTTTCAGCGGATCAGTGGGCGGGGAACTCGAGCCTAAGGGCTGACGAGGCTATAGCCCATTTGCCTGAGCCGCAATTTGAAGCTATCCGTCAGTTGCTCGGTTTATACCCCACTGTATTCGCTGAACATCCAGGCCTCACTACTCAGGCTATGCATGATGTTGACGTGGGGCACCATCTACCCTTTAAGTCAATCCCATACCGTGTGCCCCCCATAAAACTACCCGCTCTGAGGGATGAGTTGGAGTATATGCTCGGTAGAGGGTTGATAGAGAAAGGTACCGTTAAATGGACTTCCCCCGTAACACTGCAGCCTAAACCAGATGGCAAGGTACGCTTCTGTATTGATTTCCGTAGGCTAAACGGTTTGACTCCAACTAACCCATATCCTCTTCCTCGGGTTGATGATAGTGTTGATAAAATTGGTAATGCTCGGTTTTTGTCTAAAGTTGATTTAGTAAAAGGTTACTGGCAAGTACCTTTGTCCGAGCGTGCTAAAGAGGTATGTGGTTTTGTTGTGGACGGGAGTACCTACCAGTGCAATGTTGTGCCTGACGGACTTAAGAATGCACCAGCAACGTGTCAGAGCCTGATGAATGAAAGTGAAAAGGACAATGATGCGCTGGGGCATTTCGAGATCTATGTTCCAGCCTATGGTCCGGTCGGTGTAGTTTACCCAGATCATTACCCTCTCGAGATCTTGGACCAGTTTCACAATCGGAATATGAGGCTGACCAGGTGGTCACTAAGGTTATTGGTATATAACCTGGAAATAAGCCATATTGCCGGTTGTGACAACGAGGTTGCATGTGGTCGTTCAGGGGTATATGATCCTGGGTAGATTGACACACGGGTAGCCTCCTGCTTTGGTTTGAGTAGTATTTTGCGCTTGGTGCTTGTTGGCTCGCGGTTGTAGCCCAGCGTATTGGGTCGTAAAGCAGGATTGTTGAGCGTTTGGTATAGAAGAAAATAGGCTGCCCTTATAGTGCAGCCGGAAAAAAAACATATTAAAATATAAAAAAACCATATAAAAACTCTTTCTTTTTGATATAGATAATTGTTTAAGTTTGTCATAGCCTAGTGTTTGAGTAGTCCACGAACTATCAAACGGCTGAGCTGCTGTAAGCTCGCTCTGGGAGCATGATATTATGTCTTTTACTATTGTTGGGAGGAGTTATGAAATGTGAATTTTTTTTTATAAGATGTGTTTTAGTGATAAACTCAGCGTTGTTTTAGTGCCATGCGGTCGCTGGGTGTGAGGGGTTTGATGGGGTTCTGTATATCAGATTTTAGCTCAGGGTTGAGCAAGTAAAATCTTGGGGGAGGTGTGACGCATGTCGAGTATGAGCATGCTGTACAGAACGCCCAGTCAGGCCCCACTCTCGCTAGGATCGTCAGGGCAGGAACTTTGGCTGTAGTCTGTGTAGAGTTTCCTAACTCAGTTTATGTGAACCGTTGTACTATAAGTATTATCATTATGTATTTTGTTTTCTTCTAAGTCAACGAGTTCTATTTTATATCATTAGATATAAGTATTGTGTGTGGGACTTGTATGTAATGATGAGAGGAGAGAGAGAGAGATATTACGTGGCGGGGGGTCAGTGAGTGCGCCACGCGGGCCGGTAGGCCTAATTCCCTCCTCCTTCCTCCCTTCCTCCCTTTCAGCGCGTGGGAAGTTCTTTGTCGATCCCAGATTGAGAGAGAGGATGACGTCATGATTGCCAGTGGGCGGTCCTTAGTAGTTGGCGTTATGCTCACTAAAGGGCCGAGTATAAAAAGGGAGGTCCCGCCGCATTTTCCTCAGAACTCATCAGGCAAAGCGACCTCTCATATCCCTTACAACTATCCATATTCTTCCGACTGATGTGAACTTTCTCTACTCTCTGAACAGCCTATCTTCTTCTCTTCTCGTCCCTGTTTAACCTCCATGACCCCTTTGGTGCAGATTTAGTCAGCCAAAGTATTATCGCTTGAGTTCTCACGAGATAAGTGCCTGTTAGATAGCCTATTTTGGAAGGGTCAACTAGAATAGGATTGATTGATGTTTGTTGCACTCGTATATGCATTTCCCTGTGTGCGATTATTCATGTTCCTGTTTTCTGCTGGTTTAGGCAATGCTAGACTGGGATAGGGTTTCTGAGTTGTGATTTCCTATGAGTACTAGGTTGCGGTTGAACCAGTACAATTGCAACGGAGACGTGGAACGCCTAGGTGGTCTTTCTGACTGTGTACCGTGGGAGTTTAGCACTGTGTTGCGAGTGAGGGCTTTTGCCTGTGCCACCCAACACTGTGCTATCTCATTTGCTTGACTTTGAGAGGATCGCCAGGAGAGAACCAGATACTAGTGATCTGGATCTCTCAAGAGAGCATCCCGTCAATTACCGTAATTTGGCCGCACAGTCTTAAGGACCTCGCTAGGCTACGAGCCGCTTGCTCAGCCATTGTCTCTTAACCTTAGATATCCCAGCTAGACTTTGCTCGACCAGCAGATACAGCATAGTATTGAAGCTTCTCCTTATGTATATTATTGTTTAAGCACTATTGATTTCATGTGTGGCACGCTTAGCTACTTCAGAGATTAGTGGCCCACGAGCACAATCTTAGTAGGCTATTGCCAGTGCATTGTCGGAGTACTTCTTCTTAATGTTTGCCATATCCTATTGCTTATTCTTATAATTCTTCTTATGTCAATTTAAAGCCTTTAATTACCAGTGAGTTAGTCATTAAATTGCTGTTCAAAATCCGATACTTACTTCTTATGAGTATTCGAGAAGCATCTAACTTATCAGAAGATTCCTTGCTTGATGCTCGAGGACTATTGTTTAACGTAACGTAATAGTGCCGATCCGAAGTAGAGGGTGGAGGACTTCTTAAGTTCTTAGTTCAAGGGTGGATTACTTCGGCTTCGGCCAACACTATTCTTTAGTGTTGTAGTACTTTCTTCTTTGTTTGATTGTTGACCAGACTAGATAACTCCCGTCTTGTTATTAGTCTGTTGTGTGAAACGCTAGTACCGAGTTCTTGTATACCCCGTTATAGCAGATAGAACTCTGGAGGGTAGTGGCGTTTTTTGTTCGGCTGGCAGTACTCTGGGGTTGGGATCGTGTGTTTCCGTTGTGGCAGCGAGCCATACTCGAGTCCTGTGTAAGAGCCCTAGTGTACCCGAGTGCCCGGTCGTAACAATGTGTCCAGCTCAAGTTAGTAGTTAATGTTACACCGAGAATGTCAATACTAGGGGAAGTGGGAATATTTACATCATTAAAAAATATATGGGAGTCAGTGAGATTCTGTCGGTTAGAAAATTGAATGTACTTGGTTTTCTGTGCATTAAAGGAAACTAGACTCTTTTGTCCCCATCCATTAATTCTAGAAAGGTCCTGGTTCAGAGAAATTGCAGTGTTTATTTTTGAATTTATAAGATCGGGTTGGGTGAAAGAATTGGTAAATGTGAAGGAACTGTGGAGTGTTGAGTCATCTGTGTAGGAATGTATTGGATTATGAGTGGTAGATATGAGATCATTGATATGAATGAGGAACAGAATTGGGGCCAAAACTGATCCCTGGGGAACACCAGCATTTATTGAGTGAAATTGAGAATAAAGGCCATCTACCATTACACATATTTTTCTGTTATGAAGATAAGAAGAAATTAGTGGAACTAATGATGCAAGGCCGTAGTGTGACATCTTCGACAATAAGGATTGATGCCAGACTCTATCAAATGCCCCATGATATATCCAGTGCTATTGTATGTGTTTCACCATGTTGGTCTGTAGCTTGGTTGATTTGATGCGTAAGAAGGCAAAGCATGTCTGCAGTTGATCGACATCGTCTAAAACCATATTGCCTATCACTGATTAATTTATTATTCTCAAGATGCTTAATTATGTGATTATTTAATATAATTTCAAAGACTTTACCAAGAGTGGAAGTTATAGCTATTGGTCTGTAGTTTGATGGATCTGAAGAGGCACCTTTTTTAGGAACTGGATGGATGTTTGCTTCTTTCCAGGGTACTGGGAAGCATGAGGTATGAGTACACAGACGGAAACATTTTGCCAATACAGGAGCGAGCACCAAGGAGCAATTCTTAAGTACTATTGGAGGAATTTCATCTGGACCAGGAGCCTTATCTACCGAGAGATTCTGCAAAATAGTTTTGACATGTCTGGTGTGGATCTTAAAGGTGGGGGCTCATGGGTTGAGGTAAACATGGAAAAATATTCGCCAACCTGCATATAATTATCTTGTAAAATGCAATGTCACTGAAATAATTATTAACAATGGTATAAAGGATTTTGCGGATCGTCTATACCGGGCCTGTGACGTCATAGTGACGTCACACCAGTATCCTTAGCCTAGACTGGATGGTGGACTTACACTCTTTTGATGTCACAGGCCCGGTATAGACGATCCACAAAATCCTTTATACCATTGTTAATAATTATTTCAGTGCCATTGCATTTTGCAAGATAATTATGTACAGCTTGGCGATTATCATTCCATGTTTATCTCACCCATGAGCCCCCACCTTTAAGTGAGGGAATTTCAGGCGAATTAAAATTAAGTACAGGGACATCTTGATTTATTTCATCTAAGGTTGAGTTGGTGGAGAAAATATCCGCAAGAAGGTTAGCTTTACCTCGTGGGTCACTTACAAGATTGCCAGTCGGAGATTTTAATGGTGGAATGGATGAAGCAGTAGTGAAGTTGGATTTGAATGAGTTAAGAGTAGACCAAAATATTTTGTTATCATTTGGATTATTTAGAAGTTTATTTGCCTGCTTGTGGAGAAAGTTTGATTTAGTTAGGTTTAATACAGTTTTGGCATTATTTCTGATGTTTCTAAAGTAATTAAAGGCTTCATGTGTTTTTGATCTTGTGTATGCATTGTAGGCTATTGCTTTTTGTTCAGTTACTCTAGCACAATTATGGTCAAACCATTTAGGTGAATTAGATCTTTTACTGTACTTTTGATGAGGAATAAAAGTTTCTATTCCAATTTTTACAAAATTTTGTATGTGGCTCAAGGTGGAGTGTGCATCATTAGAAAAGAAAGAGGTCCAGGGAATATCAATAAAGAAACCTTGAAGACCCTCCCAGTCTGCCCTATCGTAATGCCATTTAGTCACCAAAACAGGTTCAGAGTGGGAAGGTGTGGTAGGTGATAGAGTATGCGATTTGCAATTTTTGTATCGTCAGCAAATTTTGAGATTGTACAGGTGAGACCCTCATCTATGTCGTTCATGTAAATTAGAAAGAGAATTGGTCCTAGTACCGATCCCTGGGGTACCCCGCTACTTACATTGGTCCATTTAGATGCCTTACCATTTATGACTACCCTTTGCTTTCTGTTGCTGAGCCAATTTTCTATCCATTTCAACACACAGTCTTGTATTCCATGCACTTTTAGTTTTAGCAGTAAACGTTTGTGGGGAACTTTGTCAAAGGCGTTTTGAAAATCAAGGTATATAATATATACAGCTTTACTCTCATCGTAGAGGTTGAGGATATCGTGGAAGAAGTCTAAGAGGTTTGTTAAACAGGAACGTTTTTTACGAAAGCAGTGTTGAGTATCTTTAAGTATGTTATTTTCCTCTAAGTGATTTACGAGTCGGTCTCTTATGACCGTTTCTAGCATTTTACATACAACTGAGGTTAAGCTAATTGGACGATAGTTACTGGGTAGGGATTTGCTGCCTTTTTTGAATATCGGTGTTACGTTGGCTAGCTTCCACTGATCAGGCATAGTTCCAGACTGCAAGGATTTATTGAATAGTAATGTCAGTGGTTTGGAGAGCTCATCCTTAGCTTCCTTTAGAACTCTAGGCGAGATTGTATCAGGTCCTGGCGTTTTATTAACCTTGAGTTTATCTAAACAATTCAATACTTCTCTCTCTGTAACGGTGATATTGCTTAGAACATCTGAATTATCAATCTGAATCGGCGATGGTGTAGGGATATCACTGAGGTCTTCTGTTGTAAAAACTGATGCAAAGAAGGTACTGAGGGCATTACTCATTTGTACTTCGTCTTTGGTGTATTCTCCATTTTCATCGACTAACGGTCCAACAGTTGAAGTAACTACTTTTTTCTTTCTGATATTACTATAGAATTCTTTCGGGTTTGTTTTACTTTGATTCACAATATGTAACTCTATGGTCTTTTTACTTTGCTTAATTAACTTTTTGGCTTTGCGTCGTAGCTCTACAAATTTCACCCGTTCTTCGTCATTTTGTGAGGATTTTAATCTATCATTAGCAAATTTTTTAGCAAGCAGGCAGTTTGAAATATCTTTATTCCACCATTTGGGCTTATTATTATGGCCTGGATGCCGTATTTTCGATGGTATGCAGTCTTGCACTGCTTTTAGGTAAGTGGTTTCGAATAACTTCCAAGATGTATTTATGTCGTTATTGTTAATTAAAAAGCTCCAGTCAGTTTCTTTAAACATAGCTCTAAGTTTATGGAAGTTTGCTTTCTTGAAATTAGGGACTTTTTCGATGCTACTATTTGGTTCGCTACTAGTAAACTTTAAAGTGAAAGTTATCGTACGATGGTCGCTGTTACTTAATTCATCACCAACATTCAAATTCTCTATCAATTTTTCTTTTGTTACAAGTACAATGTCAAGAACGTTATTACCACGGGTCGGCGTTCGAACAAATTGATAAAGCGAACTCTCTTGCAAGTTCGTATACAAGTCGTGTCCGGAGTGTGAAGTAAGAGTATCGCCCCACTTGGTCACAGGTAAATTAAAGTCGCCAAAAATTATGGTATCTTGTGAGTTACTTACATCTGCAATTTGTTCGTAAATTTCTCGGTCAGTTTGCACTGATTGAGCTGGAGGTCTGTATATTAACGCAAGTATTATTTTTGTACCTTTATTATTCTTTATTAGCACAAAAGATGTGTCGACGTTCACAATTTGAGGTTTTGACACGAGGGTCGGGTTAAGATTTTCTTTGATATAAAATAAAATGCCACCTCCATTTTTATTTATTCGGCTGTTCTCAAACATTACATAACCGGGAAGTGAATACTCTGCTAAAAAGTCTCTATCTTCTGTATTGAGCCAAGATTCTGTTATGCCAATCACATCATAATTTTCTGTAAACACTAGTTCCTCTAAATCTGAAAATTTATTGCGTATGCTACGAGCGTTTGCATAGAAAACCTTTAAAGTTGCGGTTTTAGAATTCACAGAACGTTCTTTCATCGAATTTTTGGTTCTGGTCGGATCTACATTTACATTCATGGCTGTCCTCGGTCCTCGGTCGTTATCCCTGGCGGTTTTGAATTTGGGTCGTGTTGGTGGAGCTTTATCCAAATTCGCGGTTCTTGACGGATTAGTATTTAATTCCTTTGTAGGTTGCCGTCCTCGCTGTCTTCGGTCCTCCTTCCTGGTTGTCCTGTGCTGAGTCGATTTCTTCTCCGAAAATCCTTCACCGCATCGTTGAGAAGCCGCCCAAAACGTGCTGCTCCCACCTGGTTCAGATGAACTCCATCATCCGAAAACAAATAGTCATCGTAGTAGAAATTGTCCCAGGTGTCGACGAATCCCACGTTCTCCTTCCTGCAGAGGTTTGCTAGACAACGATTTGTGCTGGTAGCTACGTTGTGTGACGCATGTCGAGTATGAGCATGCTGTACAGAACGCCCAGTCATGCCCCACTCTCGCTAGGATCGTCAGGGCAGGAACTTTGGCTGTAGTCTGTGTAGAGTTTCCTAACTTAGTTTATGTGAGCCGTTGTACTATAAGTATTATAAATATGTATTTTGTTTTCATCTGAGTCAACGAGTTCTATTTTATATCATTAGTTATAAGTGTTGTGTGTGGGACTTATATGTAATGATGAGAGGAGAGAGAGAGAAATTGCGTGGCGAGGACCAGTGAGTGCGCCACGCGGGCAGGTAGGCCTAATTCCCTCCTCCCTCCTCCCTCCTCCCTCTTCAGCGCGTGGGAAATCCTTTGTCGATCCCAGATTGAGAGAGAATATTACGTAATGATTGCTAGTGGGCGGTCCTTAGTAGTTGGCGATATGCTCACTAGAGGGCCGAGTATAAAAAGGGAAGTCTAGCCGCGTTTTCCTCAGAACTCATCAGGCAGAGCGACTTCTTATATCCCTTGCAACTATATATATTCTTCCGACTGATGTGAACTTTCTCTACTCTCTGAACCGCCTATCTTCTCCTCTTCCCGACCCTTTATAACCTCAATGACCCCTTTGGTGCAGATTTAGTCAGCCAAAGTATTATCGCTTGAGTTCTCACGAGATATATGCCTATTAGAATAGCCTATTTTGGAAGGGATAACTAGAATAGGATTGATTAATGTTTGTTGCACTCGTATATGCATTTCCCTGTGTATGATTATTCATGTTCCTGTTTTCTGCTGATCTAGGTGATGCTAGACTGGGATGAGGCTACTAGAGTTGTGATTCCCTATGTGTATTAGGTTTTGTTGAACCTGTACAATCGCAACGGAGACTTGGGAAGCCTAGGTGGTCTTTCTGACTGTGTACCTTGTGAGTTTAGCGCTGTGTTGCGAGTGAGGGCTTTTGCCTCTGCCACCCAACACTGTGCTAACTCGTTTGCTTGACTTTGAGAGGATCGCCAGGAGAGAACCAGATACTAGTGATCTGGATCTCTCAAGAGAGCATCCCGTCAATTAACGTAATTTGGCCGCACAGCCTTAAGGACCTCGCTAGGCTACGAGCCGCTTGCTCAGCCATTGTTTCCTAGCCTACTACATCCCAGCTAGACTTTGCTCGGTCAGCAGATACAGCATAGTATTGAAGCTTTCCTTATGTATGTTATTGTTTATGCACTATTGATTTCATGTGTGGCACGCATAGCTACTTTAGAGATTAGTGGCCCCCGAGCACAATCCTAGTAGGCTATTGCCAGTGCATTGTCGGAGTACTTCTTTTATATGTTTGCCATTTACTACTGTCTATTCTTATAATTCTTCTTATGTCAATTTAAAGCCTTTAATATTAGTTAATTGCCAGTGTGTTGCTCATTGAATTGCTGTTCAAAATCCGATACTTACTTCTTACGAGTATCCGAGAAGCATCTAACTTTACCAGAAGATTCCTTGCTCGATGCTCGAGGACTATTGTTTAACGTAACGTAATAGTGCCGATCCGAAGTAGAGGGTGGAGGACTTCTTAAGTTCTTAGTCAAGGGTGGATTACTTCGGCTTCGGCCAACACTATTCTTTGGTGTTGTTGTATTTACTTCTTTGTTTGATTGTTGACCAGACTAGATAACTCCCGTCTTTTTATTAGTCTGTTGTGAAACGCTAGTACCGAGTTTTTGTATACCCCGTTATAGCAGATAGAACTCTGGAGGGTATTGGTGTTTTTTGTTCGGCTGGCAGTACTCTGGGGTTGGGATCGTGTGTTTCCGTTGTGGCAGCGAGCCATACTCGAGTCCTGTGTGAGAGCCCTAGTGTACCCGAGTGCCCGGTCGTAACAAATGGCGACCTTGCTTAGGATTTTGTGAACAGTATAAATTTTTGCAGAGTTGTACAACATTTGTTTGTTTGTACTTTAGCGTGCATAATGAAGAATATTTTTTTTTTGTAGGGCAATTAGTAGAGCATTTAAGAGACTCCAGTTAATTTAGTAATTAGTGCTTGCATAAGGAAGTTTAACACTTTTGTCTCGAGAATTTTTTGTGGACTTCAGTATGTCGTGCCCTAGCACTGACGAGGAGCGAGAGATGCCAGTTGAAGAGGTGCCGTTAGTAATCAGTGAGGAGGATGCTAGAGTTTTTGTGAGTAAGCGGTACCACGTGACGGAGGAGAGGCTGACTGGGGTGGATATTTATGGCTTGCACCTGATAGCCAAGGTTTTGGGCCTATCCAATGTAATAGGGATGTCCAAGAGGGAGCTGATTTCCTGGGTGTTGCGTGGGCGACATGGGGTTTCGGAGGAGAGGGCGTTTGGGGGGGTTCCTCCCCAGATCCCCTCTCACTCGACTCCCACAGTGCCGTCCACTCAGTTGCCGGAGATTAGCACTCTCCCACAGAGGGATGAGAATTGGCAGATTGGAGTGCCCTCGGGCGGTGCACATGGTGGTTCCCCAGTTTTTGCCCCCCCTCCTTCAGTAGTGGCAGCTCCCTCTTCCTGCCTGTCTCCAGATATGATATTTAGACTTGAGCTTGCTAAAATTGAGAATAGGAAGCATGAGATTGAGGCTGAGTCTAGGAAGCAGGAGAATGAGACTAGGAGGCATGAGCTTGAGATTGAGGCTAGGAAGCAGGAGGATGAGACGAGGAGGCATGAGGCTGAGCTTAGGTACGACTCAGAGAAATATTGTGCTCAAATAGATTTAGATAAGACTCGTGCAGAGTCGACAGGGACTCGGATGGGCCGTGAGGGCCAAGTAAGAGAACAGTCCTTGTCCCACTTAGTCAAATTGGTGCCGGCATTTAGTGAAACTGATGTCACAGAATTTTTTAATCGTTTTGAGAAGAAGTGTAGGGAGCATAATTGGCCTGAAGAGAAGTGGGCAGCTCTAGTCTCCTCAAGACTTACGGGTAAGGGACTGAAGGCTTATGATGCACTGCCTTTAGAGTCTTGCATTGACTACCCAGAATTGAAGAGAGCTGTCCTACGGGCATACGAGTTGCAACCAGAAACATATCGATTGAAGTTTCGGGGTGTTACAAAGACTAGGGAGGCGACCTTTCTTGAACATGCCCGGGACTTAAAAGATGCACTTACAAACTGGACACGTTCTGAGAAAGCTGAGACGGCCGAACAGTTGACTGAGCTGTTTCTGCTCGAGCAGTTTTATAAGTGTACTGGTGCAGAAATGACTTTAACTATTAAAGAAAAGAACCCAAAAACTCTACAGGAGGCAGCTGAGATGGCTGACCTCCGGCTATCACTAATTCGTGGGTGCGGGTCTGCCCAGCGTAGTGAGGCAGGTAACAAGGGGCGTGACGCCCAACCCCCCCGAGTTAGTGATATACCTTATGCAAACAAGTACAAGAGCCATGATACCAAGACTGACCACAAGACTAGCACCGTCCCATTTAAGAAGGGGCCGGGCCCTTCCCAGTACCAAGGGAAGCCCAGAGGGGAGTTGGAGTGTTATCATTGTCATGAAAAGGGGCACTTTGCAAGAGTCTGTCCTAGCAAACCACCTACAGCAGCTGTGTCTTTGGCCTGCAACATTGGTGTGTCTTCGAAGTTTTCTGAGTTTGCCCGGGGCAGTTCGTCAGAGGCTGAGGCACAGCCAATGCAGAAGCACCTGGGAGGCTCGAACCCTGCTCAGGATGTTTTTTGCGACCATAGAGGACGGGGTTGCGTGATGTGGGCGGGGCGCAAGCATGGAGTAGAGGTCTTGCGTGATACGGGTGCTTCCCAGACTCTGATGAATAACTTGACTGGCTACCCTATAAATGCGGCTCGGGTGGTAGTGGTGCAGGGTATTAATGCAACTCGGTCATACCCGCTGGTGCGGTTGGAGTTGGAGGTGGATGGTGTGGCACGTGAATTGGATGTCGGGATTGTGAAAGAATTGGTAAATGTGAAGGAACTGTGGATTGTTGAGTCATCTGCGTAGGAATGTATTGGATTATGAGTGGTAGATATGAGATCATTGATATGAATGAGGAACAGAGTTGGGGCCAAAACTGATCCCTGGGGAACACCAGCATTTATTGAGTGAAATTGAGAATAAAGGCCATCTACCATTACACGTAATTTTCTGTTATGAAGATAAGAAGAAATTAGTGGAACTAATGATGCAAGGCCGTAGTGTGACATCTTCGACAATAAGGATTGATGCCAGACTCTATCAAATGCCTTTGATATATCCAGTGCTATTGTATGTGTTTCACTTACTGTCGATCTTCAAGTCTGCCGGCTCTGCCAGCAACGAGAGAATTTTACAGCGAAATTAGATTAAGCCAACAACAAGATCCACGTCCTCACCATGAAGCTGGAATCACTCCAAGAGGTTATAACAGTCAACGTTGGAGTACCACAAACTTCAATTGTCACCGCAACTCCAGCAGCCACCAACACCCCAACGTCAACTGCCAACAATTCAATGCCTACAGTAGCCACTTCAGCTGATGTTTCCGATACTCAAGATACAAATAGTGACTCTTCCCCCTCAAGACAACTTCCGTGCCGTGAGGAACAACGTTTGCCCCAAGACCAGGAAACGCATACCGATTACCGAGTGTCAAAACCGTTTCCAGATACTCACAGACTCAGATGACGAAGAGGAAATAGAAGAAGTCCGGCTCGTGGGAGACTCGATGATACGTGGTCAGCTCACAGAGTTTTGCGCCAGGGCACCTAAGACCAGGAAGCGTTTTTGTATCCCTGGTGGTGGTGTGGACGATGTAGTTGCAGCAGTTGACGAAGTATCAAAGCTGGCCCCTGCTAATACAATGTACGTCATCCACGTTGGATCCAACGATGTACAGCGAACCCAGTCAGAAGATTTGCTTTTAAAGTACCAGCAGCTGATCAAGTCGTTTAAGGAGAAGTCATCAAGGATCATCGTCTCAGGAATCGTCCCCCGGCTCGGTGTAGAGAGCCGATTTTACAACTGTTACGACCGGGCACTCGGGTACACTAGGGCTCTCACACAGGACTCGAGTATGGCTCGCTGCCACAACGGAAACACACGATCCCAACCCCAGAGTACTGCCAGCCGAACAAAAAACACCAATACCCTCCAGAGTTCTATCTGCTATAACGGGGTATACAAAAACTCGGTACTAGCGTTTCACAACAGACTAATAAAAAGACGGGAGTTATCTAGTCTGGTCAACAATCAAACAAAGAAGTAAATACAACAACACCAAAGAATAGTGTTGGCCGAAGCCGAAGTAATCCACCCTTGACTAAGAACTTAAGAAGTCCTCCACCCTCTACTTCGGATCGGCACTATTACGTTACGTTAAACAATAGTCCTCGAGCATCGAGCAAGGAATCTTCTGGTAAAGTTAGATGCTTCTCGGATACTCGTAAGAAGTAAGTATCGGATTTTGAACAGCAATTCAATGAGCAACACACTGGCAATTAACTAATATTAAAGGCTTTAAATTGACATAAGAAGAATTATAAGAATAGACAGTAGTAAATGGCAAACATATAAAAGAAGTACTCCGACAATGCACTGGCAATAGCCTACTAGGATTGTGCTCGGGGGCCACTAATCTCTAAAGTAGCTATGCGTGCCACACATGAAATCAATAGTGCATAAACAATAACATACATAAGGAAAGCTTCAATACTATGCTGTATCTGCTGACCGAGCAAAGTCTAGCTGGGATGTAGTAGGCTAGGAAACAATGGCTGAGCAAGCGGCTCGTAGCCTAGCGAGGTCCTTAAGGCTGTGCGGCCAAATTACGTTAATTGACGGGATGCTCTCTTGAGAGATCCAGATCACTAGTATCTGGTTCTCTCCTGGCGATCCTCTCAAAGTCAAGCAAACGAGTTAGCACAGTGTTGGGTGGCAGAGGCAAAAGCCCTCACTCGCAACACAGCGCTAAACTCACAAGGTACACAGTCAGAAAGACCACCTAGGCTTCCCAAGTCTCCGTTGCGATTGTACAGGTTCAACAAAACCTAATACACATAGGGAATCACAACTCTAGTAGCCTCATCCCAGTCTAGCATCACCTAGATCAGCAGAAAACAGGAACATGAATAATCATACACAGGGAAATGCATATACGAGTGCAACAAACATTAATCAATCCTATTCTAGTTATCCCTTCCAAAATAGGCTATTCTAATAGGCATATATCTCGTGAGAACTCAAGCGATAATACTTTGGCTGACTAAATCTGCACCAAAGGGGTCATTGAGGTTATAAAGGGTCGGGAAGAGGAGAAGATAGGCGGTTCAGAGAGTAGAGAAAGTTCACATCAGTCGGAAGAATATATATAGTTGCAAGGGATATAAGAAGTCGCTCTGCCTGATGAGTTCTGAGGAAAACGCGGCTAGACTTCCCTTTTTATACTCGGCCCTCTAGTGAGCATATCGCCAACTACTAAGGACCGCCCACTAGCAATCATTACGTAATATTCTCTCTCAATCTGGGATCGACAAAGGATTTCCCACGCGCTGAAGAGGGAGGAGGGAGGAGGGAATTAGGCCTACCTGCCCGCGTGGCGCACTCACTGGTCCTCGCCACGCAATTTCTCTCTCTCTCCTCTCATCATTACATATAAGTCCCACACACAACACTTATAACTAATGATATAAAATAGAACTCGTTGACTCAGATGAAAACAAAATACATATTTATAATACTTATAGTACAACGGCTCACATAAACTAAGTTAGGAAACTCTACACAGACTACAGCCAAAGTTCCTGCCCTGACGATCCTAGCGAGAGTGGGGCATGACTGGGCGTTCTGTACAGCATGCTCATACTCGACATGCGTCACACCTCCCCCAAGATTTTACTTGCTCAACCCTGAGCTAAAATCTGACACACAGAACCCCATCAAGCCCCTCACACCCAGCGACCGCATGGCACTAAAACAAAGCTGAGTTTATCACTAAAACACATCTTATAAAAAAAAAAAATCACATTTTATAACTCCTCCCAACAATAGCAAAAGACACAATATCATGCTCCCAGAGCGAGCTTACAGCAGCTCAGCCGTTTGATAGTTCGTGGACTACTCAAACTCAATAGGCTATGACAAACTTATACAATTATCTATATCAAAAAGAAAGAGTTTTTATGATTTTTATATTTTAATATGTTTTTCCCGGCTGCACTATAAGGGCAGCCTATTTTCTTCTATACCAAACGCTCAACTCCTGCTTTACGACCCAATACGCTGGGCTACAACCGCGAGCCAACAAGCACCAAGCGCAAAATACTATTCAAACTAAAGCAGGAGGCTACCCGTGTGTCAATCTACCCAGGATCATATACCCTTGAACGACCATCTGCAACCACGTTGTCACAACCGGCAATATGGCGTATGTCCAGGTTATATACCAATAACCTTACTGACCACCTGGTCAGCCTCATATTCCGATTGTGAAACTGGTCCAAGAACTTGAGAGGGTGATGATCTGGGTAAACTACAACGACCGGACCATAGGCTGGAACATAGACCTCGAAATGCCCCAGCGCAAGCACAACCGCCAGCAGCTCCTCCTCGACAACAGAGCAGCTCCCCTGGGCCGAATTGTACTTCTCCGAGCAGAAACTAACAGGATGCTCCAGCCCATCATTGTCCTTTTCAATTTCATTCATCAGGTTCTGAAACGTTGCTAGTGCATTCTTAAATCCGTCAGGCATAACATTGCACTGGTAGGTACTCCCGTCCACAACAAAACCACATACCTCTTTAGCACGCTCGGACAAGGTTACAGGCAACAACCACTCACAACATTCCTTATCCCTCAGACCCTTCATCCACACGTAATCCAGCTCTGCTTGCACCATAGGCTGTCGAGCAGGATTTATACGGTAGGGAATTAAACTGAGCCTTGCACTATCTCCAGCCTGCATGTCGGATTCTACCCCGTACATCAGGCCTGGAGAAGCAACAAACATGCGAAAGTACTGCCATAGCCTAGTAAACAACTGCCTTGCACTGTCTCCACGAACAACATGCCTAGTGCCCTCCCACAACCCAGCCGAGACCGCAGCTTCTAACCTGTAGTCTCCCTCCTTCTCCACCTTCGTCCCTAGAACAGCCAGGTCATGAGAGGGACAATCACTACCACCCGTGCAGTCACTCCCACAGTTCATTATTGCTAAGGCTTCCCCGCCGATACCGTACATGCGCACCCCCGCATTCCTTGTGACGACATCTGCCTGCGCAGCATCACCGCTTTCAGCGACATGGCCAGATACAGTCGGTCTATGGTAGGGCTGTTGCATTAGACTAGAGCAGCATTGGGAGGCTATGCGACGACCGGGCACTGCGATACCACAGCCGACCTTACCAATCTGCTCAATGTCCTCCTTTTGACCACCACCCTTGGCAGCCATGGGTCGACCCTGACCTGGCAACCATGCCAAAGCCTCGTCGCCCACCTTAAACCACCGAAACAACGAGGCTAACGGTCTTTCAATATTCACGTGACCTGCCCGTGGAACATCTTGCACCGCCCGAGTTGTGAGACTCAGGGGCTCGGCACGACCAGTGGGGTATGAACCGAGCTGGTGCTGGAGTGCTGCACACTGCTGCTCAGGCAGGTGCTCTAGCGCTTCCACAGCCACCAGACTCGTGTCCCCCGCCCACTGTTCCGCCGAGACATGACAATCCCTTCTCTCCTCCACCTGTGCCCTACTGCCCCCCTCTCCTTCTCCACCTTGGCCGCGGCAGACCAACGCAGGGACAGTAGGCTGCTCAGGTGGTTGCCTCACAAACTCCTCCAACAGGTTCACATGACATGCTTCCCTGTCCTCGTGTTTGATCTCGACAGCCCCATTACCACACTTCTGAACTTCCGGATCCTCCAACTGCAGTTTACAAATATCTGAGGAACCAACCCGTCCAGATGCTTCCGAAGCAACCCAAGTCCTCCCCCAACATCAAACTGAGCAACCCTTTTTTCTCTCCGTGTGCAACGTTGCTGCCTCGGAGTCTCTTCCTGCCCTACCTCCTCACTAGCTGTGACAGGTCCTGGGGCCTCTCCAGACTCCAACATAGGTGCCAATACTAAATCACCCAGGAGAGCCGCCGAGTCAAAACTCTTAAAACCAACTCCAGCTTTAGCCTCCTCCTGTTGATCGTTCCTCTGCTGGTCTGAAGACGGAGGACTAGGCTGTGACACTTTATCTGCCCGAGCTCGGGTGACAACACACGCCCTGGGTTGTGTCTGGCACTGCTCGACCCACTCTTGCTCTTCCCCACTCACGTCGGCCGGCCTCTCGGCAACGACTAAGGGTAGAACCTCAGAAGCGGGCATTGCAAAGTCGTTGCCGAGAAGAAGGTCGACGCCCTCCACTGGCAGTTTCTCCACAATCCCGACATCCAATTCACGTGCCACACCATCCACCTCCAACTCCAACCGCACCAGCGGGTATGACCGAGTTGCATTAATACCCTGCACCACTACCACCCGAGCCGCATTTATAGGGTAGCCAGTCAAGTTATTCATCAGAGTCTGGGAAGCACCCGTATCACGCAAGACCTCTACTCCATGCTTGCGCCCCGCCCACATCACGCAACCCCGTCCTCTATGGTCGCAAAAAACATCCTGAGCAGGGTTCGAGCCTCCCAGGTGCTTCTGCATTGGCTGTGCCTCAGCCTCTGACGAACTGCCCCGGGCAAACTCAGAAAACTTCGAAGACACACCAATGTTGCAGGCCAAAGACACAGCTGCTGTAGGTGGTTTGCTAGGACAGACTCTTGCAAAGTGCCCCTTTTCATGACAATGATAACACTCCAACTCCCCTCTGGGCTTCCCTTGGTACTGGGAAGGGCCCGGCCCCTTCTTAAATGGGACGGTGCTAGTCTTGTGGTCAGTCTTGGTATCATGGCTCTTGTACTTGTTTGCATAAGGTATATCACTAACTCGGGGGGGTGGGGCGTCACGCCCCTTGTTACCTACCTCACTACGCTGGGCAGACCCGCACCCACGAATTAGTGATAGCCGGAGGTCAGCCATCTCAGCTGCCTCCTGTAGAGTTTTTGGGTTCTTTTCTTTAATAGTTAAAGTCATTTCTGCACCAGTACACTTATAAAACTGCTCGAGCAGAAACAGCTCAGTCAACTGTTCGGCCGTCTCAGCTTTCTCAGAACGTGTCCAGTTTGTAAGTGCATCTTTTAAGTCCCGGGCATGTTCAAGAAAGGTCGCCTCCCTAGTCTTTGTAACACCCCGAAACTTCAATCGATATGTTTCTGGTTGCAACTCGTATGCCCGTAGGACAGCTCTCTTCAATTCTGGGTAGTCAATGCAAGACTCTAAAGGCAGTGCATCATAAGCCTTCAGACCCTTTCCCGTAAGTCTTGAGGAGACTAGAGCTGCCCACTTCTCTTCAGGCCAATTATGCTCCCTACACTTCTTCTCAAAACGATTAAAAAATTCTGTGACTTCAGTTTCACTAAATGCCGGCACCAATTTGACTAAGTGGGACAAGGACTGTTCTCTTACTTGGCCCTCACGGCCCATCCGAGTCCCTGTCGACTCTGCACGAGTCTTATCTAAATCTATTTGAGCACAATATTTCTCTGAGTCGTACCTAAGCTCAGCCTCATGCCTCCTCGTCTCATCCTCCTGCTTCCTAGCCTCAATCTCAAGCTCATGCCTCCTAGTCTCATTCTCCTGCTTCCTAGACTCAGCCTCAATCTCATGCTTCCTATTCTCAATTTTAGCAAGCTCAAGTCTAAATATCATATCTGGAGACAGGCAGGAAGAGGGAGCTGCCACTACTGAAGGAGGGGGGGCAAAAACTGGGGAACCACCATGTGCACCGCCCGAGGGCACTCCAATCTGCCAATTCTCATCCCTCTGTGGGAGAGTGCTAATCTCCGGCAACTGAGTGGACGGCACTGTGGGAGTAGAGGGGATCTGGGGAGGAACCCCCCCAAACGCCCTCTCCTCCGAAACCCCATGTCGCCCACGCAACACCCAGGAAATCAGCTCCCTCTTGGACATCCCTATTACATTGGATAGGCCCAAAACCTTGGCTATCAGGTGCAAGCCATAAATATCCACCCCAGTCAGCCTCTCCTCCGTCACGTGGTACCGCTTACTCACAAAAACTCTAGCATCCTCCTCACTGATTACTAACGGCACCTCTTCAACTGGCATCTCTCGCTCCTCGTCAGTGCTAGGGCACGACATACTGAAGTCCACAAAAAATTCTCGAGACAAAAGTGTTAAACTTCCTTATGCAAGCACTAATTACTAAATTAACTGGAGTCTCTTAAATGCTCTACTAATTGCCCTACAAAAAAAAAATATTCTTCATTATGCACGCTAAAGTACAAACAAACAAATGTTGTACAACTCTGCAAAAATTTATACTGTTCACAAAATCCTAAGCAAGGTCGCCATTTGTTACGACCGGGCACTCGGGTACACTAGGGCTCTCACACAGGACTCGAGTATGGCTCGCTGCCACAACGGAAACACACGATCCCAACCCCAGAGTACTGCCAGCCGAACAAAAAACACCAATACCCTCCAGAGTTCTATCTGCTATAACGGGGTATACAAAAACTCGGTACTAGCGTTTCACAACAGACTAATAAAAAGACGGGAGTTATCTAGTCTGGTCAACAATCAAACAAAGAAGTAAATACAACAACACCAAAGAATAGTGTTGGCCGAAGCCGAAGTAATCCACCCTTGACTAAGAACTTAAGAAGTCCTCCACCCTCTACTTCGGATCGGCACTATTACGTTACGTTAAACAATAGTCCTCGAGCATCGAGCAAGGAATCTTCTGGTAAAGTTAGATGCTTCTCGGATACTCGTAAGAAGTAAGTATCGGATTTTGAACAGCAATTCAATGAGCAACACACTGGCAATTAACTAATATTAAAGGCTTTAAATTGACATAAGAAGAATTATAAGAATAGACAGTAGTAAATGGCAAACATATAAAAGAAGTACTCCGACAATGCACTGGCAATAGCCTACTAGGATTGTGCTCGGGGGCCACTAATCTCTAAAGTAGCTATGTGTGCCACACATGAAATCAATAGTGCATAAACAATAACATACATAAGGAAAGCTTCAATACTATGCTGTATCTGCTGACCGAGCAAAGTCTAGCTGGGATGTAGTAGGCTAGGAAACAATGGCTGAGCAAGCGGCTCGTAGCCTAGCGAGGTCCTTAAGGCTGTGCGGCCAAATTACGTTAATTGACGGGATGCTCTCTTGAGAGATCCAGATCACTAGTATCTGGTTCTCTCCTGGCGATCCTCTCAAAGTCAAGCAAACGAGTTAGCACAGTGTTGGGTGGCAGAGGCAAAAGCCCTCACTCGCAACACAGCGCTAAACTCACAAGGTACACAGTCAGAAAGACCACCTAGGCTTCCCAAGTCTCCGTTGCGATTGTACAGGTTCAACAAAACCTAATACACATAGGGAATCACAACTCTAGTAGCCTCATCCCAGTCTAGCATCACCTAGATCAGCAGAAAACAGGAACATGAATAATCATACACAGGGAAATGCATATACGAGTGCAACAAACATTAATCAATCCTATTCTAGTTATCCCTTCCAAAATAGGCTATTCTAATAGGCATATATCTCGTGAGAACTCAAGCGATAATACTTTGGCTGACTAAATCTGCACCAAAGGGGTCATTGAGGTTATAAAGGGTCGGGAAGAGGAGAAGATAGGCGGTTCAGAGAGTAGAGAAAGTTCACATCAGTCGGAAGAATATATATAGTTGCAAGGGATATAAGAAGTCGCTCTGCCTGATGAGTTCTGAGGAAAACGCGGCTAGACTTCCCTTTTTATACTCGGCCCTCTAGTGAGCATATCGCCAACTACTAAGGACCGCCCACTAGCAATCATTACGTAATATTCTCTCTCAATCTGGGATCGACAAAGGATTTCCCACGCGCTGAAGAGGGAGGAGGGAGGAGGGAGGAGGGAATTAGGCCTACCTGCCCGCGTGGCGCACTCACTGGTCCTCGCCACGCAATTTCTCTCTCTCTCCTCTCATCATTACATATAAGTCCCACACACAACACTTATAACTAATGATATAAAATAGAACTCGTTGACTCAGATGAAAACAAAATACATATTTATAATACTTATAGTACAACGGCTCACATAAACTAAGTTAGGAAACTCTACACAGACTACAGACAAGGTTCCTGCCCTGACGATCCTAGCGAGAGTGGGGCATGACTGGGCGTTCTGTACAGCATGCTCATACTCGACATGCGTCACACAACGTAGCTACCAGCACAAATCGTTGTCTAGCAAACCTCTGCAGGAAGGAGAACGTGGGATTCGTCGACACCTGGGACAATTTCTACTACGATGACTATTTGTTTTCGGATGATGGAGTTCATCTGAACCAGGTGGGAGCAGCACGTTTTGGGCGGCTTCTCAACGATGCGGTGAAGGATTTTCGGAGAAGAAATCGACTCAGCACAGGACAACCAGGAAGGAGGACCGAAGACAGCGAGGACGGCAACCTACAAAGGAATTAAATACTAATCCGTCAAGAACCGCGAATTTGGATAAAGCTCCACCAACACGACCCAAATTCAAAACCGCCAGGGATAACGACCGAGGACCGAGGACAGCCATGAATGTAAATGTAGATCCGACCAGAACCAAAAATTCGATGAAAGAACGTTCTGTGAATTCTAAAACCGCAACTTTAAAGGTTTTCTATGCAAACGCTCGTAGCATACGCAATAAATTTTCAGATTTAGAGGAACTAGTGTTTACAGAAAATTATGATGTGATTGGCATAACAGAATCTTGGCTCAATACAGAAGATAGAGACTTTTTAGCAGAGTATTCACTTCCCGGTTATGTAATGTTTGAGAACAGCCGAATAAATAAAAATGGAGGTGGCATTTTATTTTATATCAAAGAAAATCTTAACCCGACCCTCGTGTCAAAACCTCAAATTGTGAACGTCGACACATCTTTTGTGCTAATAAAGAATAATAAAGGTACAAAAATAATACTTGCGTTAATATACAGACCTCCAGCTCAATCAGTGCAAACTGACCGAGAAATTTACGAACAAATTGCAGATGTAAGTAACTCACAAGATACCATAATTTTTGGCGACTTTAATTTACCTGTGACCAAGTGGGGCGATACTCTTACTTCACACTCCGGACACGACTTGTATACGAACTTGCAAGAGAGTTCGCTTTATCAATTTGTTCGAACGCCGACCCGTGGTAATAACGTTCTTGACATTGTACTTGTAACAAAAGAAAAATTGATAGAGAATTTGAATGTTGGTGATGAATTAAGTAACAGCGACCATCGTACGATAACTTTCACTTTAAAGTTTACTAGTAGCGAACCAAATAGTAGCATCGAAAAAGTCCCTAATTTCAAGAAAGCAAACTTCCATAAACTTAGAGCTATGTTTAAAGAAACTGACTGGAGCTTTTTAATTAACAATAACGACATAAATACATCTTGGAAGTTATTCGAAACCACTTACCTAAAAGCAGTGCAAGACTGCATACCATCGAAAATACGGCATCCAGGCCATAATAATAAGCCCAAATGGTGGAATAAAGATATTTCAAACTGCCTGCTTGCTAAAAAATTTGCTAATGATAGATTAAAATCCTCACAAAATGACGAAGAACGGGTGAAATTTGTAGAGCTACGACGCAAAGCCAAAAAGTTAATTAAGCAAAGTAAAAAGACCATAGAGTTACATATTGCGAATCAAAGTAAAACAAACCCGAAAGAATTCTATAGTAATATCAGAAAGAAAAAAGTAGTTACTTCAACTGTTGGACCGTTAGTCGATGAAAATGGAGAATACACCAAAGACGAAGTACAAATGAGTAATGCCCTCAGTACCTTCTTTGCATCAGTTTTTACAACAGAAGACCTCAGTGATATCCCTACACCATCGCCGATTCAGATTGATAATTCAGATGTTCTAAGCAATATCACCGTTACAGAGAGAGAAGTATTGAATTGTTTAGATAAACTCAAGGTTAATAAAACGCCAGGACCTGATACAATCTCGCCTAGAGTTCTAAAGGAAGCTAAGGATGAGCTCTCCAAACCACTGACATTACTATTCAATAAATCCTTGCAGTCTGGAACTATGCCTGATCAGTGGAAGCTAGCCAACGTAACACCGATATTCAAAAAAGGCAGCAAATCCCTACCCAGTAACTATCGTCCAATTAGCTTAACCTCAGTTGTATGTAAAATGCTAGAAACGGTCATAAGAGACCGACTCGTAAATCACTTAGAGGAAAATAACATACTTAAAGATACTCAACACTGCTTTCGTAAAAAACGTTCCTGTTTAACAAACCTCTTAGACTTCTTCCACGATATCCTCAACCTCTACGATGAGAGTAAAGCTGTAGATATTATATACCTTGATTTTCAAAACGCCTTTGACAAAGTTCCCCACAAACGTTTACTGCTAAAACTAAAAGTGCATGGAATACAAGACTGTGTGTTGAAATGGATAGAAAATTGGCTCAGCAACAGAAAGCAAAGGGTAGTCATAAATGGTAAGGCATCTAAATGGACCAATGTAAGTAGCGGGGTACCCCAGGGATCGGTACTAGGACCAATTCTCTTTCTAATTTACATGAACGACATAGATGAGGGTCTCACCTGTACAATCTCAAAATTTGCTGACGATACAAAAATTGCAAATCGCATACTCTATCACCTACCACACCTTCCCACTCTGAACCTGTTTTGGTGACTAAATGGCATTACGATAGGGCAGACTGGGAGGGTCTTCAAGGTTTCTTTATTGATATTCCCTGGACCTCTTTCTTTTCTAATGATGCACACTCCACCTTGAGCCACATACAAAATTTTGTAAAAATTGGAATAGAAACTTTTATTCCTCATCAAAAGTACAGTAAAAGATCTAATTCACCTAAATGGTTTGACCATAATTGTGCTAGAGTAACTGAACAAAAAGCAATAGCCTACAATGCATACACAAGATCAAAAACACATGAAGCCTTTAATTACTTTAGAAACATCAGAAATAATGCCAAAACTGTATTAAACCTAACTAAATCAAACTTTCTCCACAAGCAGGCAAATAAACTTCTAAATAATCCAAATGATAACAAAATATTTTGGTCTACTCTTAACTCATTCAAATCCAACTTCACTACTGCTTCATCCATTCCACCATTAAAATCTCCGACTGGCAATCTTGTAAGTGACCCACGAGGTAAAGCTAACCTTCTTGCGGATATTTTCTCCACCAACTCAACCTTAGATGAAATAAATCAAGATGTCCCTGTACTTAATTTTAATTCGCCTGAAATTCCCTCACTTAAAGGTGGGGGCTCATGGGTGAGATAAACATGGAATGATAATCGCCAAGCTGTACATAATTATCTTGCAAAATGCAATGGCACTGAAATAATTATTAACAATGGTATAAAGGATTTTGTGGATCGTCTATACCGGGCCTGTGACATCAAAAGAGTGTAAGTCCACCATCCAGTCTAGGCTAAGGATACTGGTGTGACGTCACTATGACGTCACAGGCCCGGTATAGACGATCCGCAAAATCCTTTATACCATTGTTAATAATTATTTCAGTGACATTGCATTTTACAAGATAATTATATGCAGGTTGGCGAATATTTTTCCATGTTTACCTCAACCCATGAGCCCCCACCTTTAAGATCCACACCAGACATGTCAAAACTATTTTGCAGAATCTCTCGGTAGATAAGGCTCCTGGTCCAGATGAAATTCCTCCAATAGTACTTAAGAATTGCTCCTTGGTGCTCGCTCCTGTATTGGCAAAATGTTTCCGTCTGTGTACTCATACCTCATGCTTCCCAGTACCCTGGAAAGAAGCAAACATCCATCCAGTTCCTAAAAAAGGTGCCTCTTCAGATCCATCAAACTACAGACCAATAGCTATAACTTCCACTCTTGGTAAAGTCTTTGAAATTATATTAAATAATCACATAATTAAGCATCTTGAGAATAATAAATTAATCAGTGATAGGCAATATGGTTTTAGACGATGTCGATCAACTGCAGACATGCTTTGCCTTCTTACGCATCAAATCAACCAAGCTACAGACCAACATGGTGAAACACATACAATAGCACTGGATATATCATGGGGCATTTGATAGAGTCTGGCATCAATCCTTATTGTCGAAGATGTCACACTACGGCCTTGCATCATTAGTTCCACTAATTTCTTCTTATCTTCATAACAGAAAAATACGTGTAATGGTAGATGGCCTTTATTCTCAATTTCACTCAATAAATGCTGGTGTTCCCCAGGGATCAGTTTTGGCCCCAATTCTGTTCCTCATTCATATCAATGATCTCATATCTACCACTCATAATCCAATACATTCCTACACAGATGACTCAACACTCCACAGTTCCTTCACATTTACCAATTCTTTCACCCAACCCGATCTTATAAATTCAAAAATAAACACTGCAATTTCTCTGAACCAGGACCTTTCTAGAATTAATGGATGGGGACAAAAGAGTCTAGTTTCCTTTAATGCACAGAAAACCAAGTACATTCAATTTTCTAACCGACAGAATCTCACTGACTCCCATATATTTTTTAATGATGTAAATATTCCCACTTCCCCTAGTATTGACATTCTCGGTGTAACATTAACTACTAACTTGAGCTGGACACATTATGTTAGAAGCATTGCTAAGAATGCCTCTAAAAAACTGGGACTCCTGTACAGAGTTCGAGAATTCTTCACTGACGAGCAGTTGGCCGTGATATATAAAAGTCATGTGCGTTCTCAGATGGATTACTGTTCACCTCTGTGGGGTGGAAGTGGAGTGGTTGCATTGAGGCAGTTGGACAAAATTCAAAATAAAGCTATTAGATTAATCAATAACCCTGCAATCACACAGGACCTTCCTACATTATCCATACGAAGAAACGTTGCATCCCTTGCATTATTCTACAGATATTTTCACAGCAATTGTTCTGAGGAACTTGCTTCAATTGTGCCGCCTCTCCACATCTTTCCCCGTAGAACTAGGGCAGCTGAGAGCGCCCTTGAATTTACACTTTCTCCTCCACAATGCAGAACTTCTGCTTATCAGAATTAATTTATCCCCAGAGCTACTACTCTTTGGAATTCACTTCCCTTGAATTGCTTTCCACAAACTTACAATCTACAAATGTTTAAATCCAGTTGTTACAAACATTTTATGAATGGAGGATGCCTTTAGGCACATGGACCCTTTTGTTTTATCTGTATTTTTCCTTCCTCCGTTCATTGTCTCTTTAAAAAAAAAATATATATATATACCTGCAACCAAGATATAATTGTAAAACATAGGAATATAAGAAAATGGGAGTCAGCAGAGAGCCAATTGACCCACACAAGGCACTCAGTAGCCTATTCCACATATCTACAACTCTGTTACCAAATGAATAGAGGCAAATCCCTTGCACAGCCAATCACTCTCTCTTTTGCTCTTGTTTGTTTGCACCCTTGTACAAATTAGGCAGCTCTCTCTCTCTCTCTCTCTCTCATTTATCGCTGTCTTCCTTACGATTACAACATCCTAGTCTCTCTCTCTCTCACAAATAAGAACATAGGAAAACGGGGTCTGCAGAGATCCGATTAGCCCACACATGGAAGATCCCTTTCACACCCGACCCATCCCGCACTCTCTCTCTATCTCATTTATCGCTGTCTTCCTTACGTTTACATAAAATATATACACAAATGTGTCACCTCCATATAATTATACATTATTTACGTTATGTACTTTACTTAAATTTAAGTGCTTTTCATTATGTAGGAATGATCAAATTATACTACTTTTTGTCATATAAATGATCATGTTTTTACATCTATGTCATAATATAGCTACTCCTAGCCCAATAATATATCTACATGAGTGAATCACCTCCATGTCAGCTTATTTCTAAGACTTCTGGATAATCAACAATATCTAGGTTACTTTAGATAAAAAGTGCTCAAAACATAATAATAAAGTACAGTACTTTGTTGTATTTAGTAATGCTGAAGTAATAACCTAATTATATAAGGACAATACCACAGAGGCTAAAACAAAAGTCAGAATAATCACAACATTCATGGCCACACTTATACATGGCAACAACCAGAAAACAGCCACACTGGTGAGTTATCTGCTCAACAGGTGGCGTTGTGTGTGTGTAAGTGTGAGAGTCCGAGTGTAGGGGGTGAGACAGTGAAGCACGGGAACGAGGTGGCTTCAGAGATGGGGTCGTTTCGGGCCATGAGTGAGCACCGTGCCTCATGTAAAGGCAAGATGGCAGGTGCTCGTTGTACTCTACGTGCTTCACATGTCTCACTCCCTAGACTGGAACAAGACCTCACAGGCTTCACTGTTCATTGTAAAGCGGTGAATGTTAAGGCTCTCAGCCTATGCCCGAGAGGAAGTAAGTTGGAATATAGAAACAAAATAAAAATAAACAAAAAAATAAAAAATCATCAACGGCCACAACCAAAAGAGCTACACTCCTTAATGTCCACAGCCAAAATGGCTGTAGTTTCTCCATGCCCGATAAGTTAAATAATGTTTTGATATCTGTGACACAGCTCTTGTATCCAACACAATACCGCGTGCAAAACCGCTCAAAGCCCGGACAACGTTGCTTGCAACTTTAATTTTTATTATTATTATTATTATAATTATTTACCCCTACTGTACCAGCAACGTCTTTTAAATATTATACTAGCTATTTTTAGACGAATTTATGGAATTTATGAAGGATCTTTGGTAGCAAAAGGGTAAAATGAGACAGTTCAAAGCCTGTAAATTGTTGGAAGCTCTTTTTAACTGAATCAAGTCGTCTAATAGTAGCCAGAATGTTGTTAAAAGGATGACACTGGTACTGTAAGAGTTAATATTATTATTTATGTAGGACAGGACTCCAAGAAACCCCGTAAGGCGCAAAGCCTGAAAAAGACAACCCACAGTCCCCCACATTCAACAGCAAGGAGCATTCTACTCTGATTGATTCAAAGAAGTCTCGCGGCAGTCCAATACCTCTCCCAGCAGCAAAGCAGGAGGCGAGTGGAACTACAGCTGTGGTTCCCCGATTCTAGGGTAGGCTATATAAACCCCAGATTTTGCAGCAAGAGAACAGAACACCTGAGGCTCCCCCTTTCTTCAGGCTGGAGACTTCGTCTGAGCTCGGCTTCATCCCTCCGACTCAACCGGAGACTCTCCCAGAGCTCGGCTTCTCCCCTCCAACCTCGAAGGACAGAAGGTCCCAGCTACTGAGATCATACTGGTGGATAGCATTGGCACAATAAAGGCAAAGCTTAGAAATGCAAAGACAATAGGGTTGACAATCCTACTTTTAAAGAAGAGTATTATTAATAAGTATTATTCATATGCTAAAGTCAGTTAAATAACTGTTTTACCATTTATTCATATTTCAATCATTTGTTTTGAATGGTTGTCCTCTACATGTAAATGATAATAGCAAATATTATAACAAGTAAAAAAGTCGATATAAATTTGTCTTTAGTGATTTATAAATAAACTGATGATTTTTAGACAGATAAAGCACGTTTGTGTTATCAATATAATGTTAATGTAATACAAGCATGTATTATATGTTAAGCTCAAGATGAAAGTAAATCATTGTTTAGATGGTAATACAATTATTTGAATGTGACCATTTAGTTTTCTTATTACCCTTTACTCTTTCCACATAATTATTAGCATTGTATGAGAAGCTCATTAGGTGCCATTTGTTAGAGTGAGTTTTCTGAGAATGTGATATAAGGCAGCAAGACTGGCGATCATTTTCGAGATATCAGAGCTGCAATATAGGCCAAGGGGAGATAACCAGATGCCATAAGTAATACTACACATGAGTCGGTTACAACGCTCGCTTGTCTCATTGTTTTACTCACCGTCTGGAGTAAAGACTATCTGTCGTTATCGGGTTAAAATATCAAAATCACAACGATAAGCTTATGTCTGGAGGTTGAGTAGGAACATAAAAAAAAACAAAAAAAAAAACATATATATTATATATATATATATATTTCTAATCTCTCAGTGGGGATCGAACCGTCGACCATCAGGACGATAGCCGACGCTTTATCAACTACACCACGGCAGTGGTGTATTCTCAATATATATATATATATATAATTATACAGTATATACTGTATATATAATAATTATATACACTATATATCTATCTATTGCCTGACGCCGTTATCCCCGACGGGGTGGCCACGAACGAACTGCCCCCATGCACCTCTGTCCCCAGTCAGTCGACGCCCCTCCTCCCAACCAGCACCACCCTTCATGCATATACTTCCTCACTCCATCATTCCACCTCTCCTTCGGTCTACCTCTCCCTCTCTGTCGTTCCACCTCGCTCTCGTACACCCTCTTAGTCATTCTCTCGCTTCCTACACGTTCCATATGGCTGAACCATCTCAAGTTGTTCCTTTTCACACTTTCCAGCACATCTACCTCCACACCACACCTCCTTCTTACTTCCTCATTCGTCTGTCTATCCCTCCATGTAACTTCGCACGCACTTCTCAAGTAACACATTTCCACCGCTCTCACTCTTGGTCTGAGTCTCTTCCCGAACGTCCATGCTTCGCTTCCGTAAGTTAGTGTCGGGATTACCACACTGTCATGCAAGGACTTCTTCACTTCCATACTGACCACTCTATTTCTTGTTACTGCTTTCACGTTCCTACAACCCTCTTCCCCTGTTGCACCCTCTCCCGCACTTCTTCATCCATAGTCCCATCTTTACTCAACACACTGCCCAGATACTTAAAAGAGCTAACGATCTCCATAGCCTGACCGTTCAACTTCACCTCCCACTCTGTGACTTGTCCCCTTTCGAAGACCATAACCTTGCTCTTCCCCGCATTTACCTTCAAATTCCGTTTTTCGCACACTGTTCAGACCTCATTTACCAGACCCTGCAACTCCCATTCATTATCGCTCATCAGAACTGTATCATCCACAAACAGCAGTATAGGCAGCTTCCACTCATTTCCCTCCCTTTTCAGCGATACACCAACATCCACTGCTCTTCCTAGTATTTCTTTCATGACTCCATCCATATATACAGTAAACAACCACAGGGACATCACACACCCCTGTTTCAACCCAACACTAAGGTCAACGAACTCACTCTGCTCATTCTCCACACATACTGCCGCCTTTGTACCCTCATACATGCTCTTCACTGCTTTCAGCAACTTGCCATCTACTCCGTATATTCTAAGTACTTTCCACATGCCTTCTCTATCCACTCTGTCATAGGCCTTCTCCAAGTCCATAAAGGCAACATATACCTTTTGTTGCTCCTCCAGAAATTTCTCCACGACACAATTCAGGGTAAAAATCTGGTCTACACATCCTCTTCCCTTCCTAAAACCTCCCTGCTCGTCGCCTATCCATTTCTCCATTCTCACTCTCACTCTCTCAATCACTACCCTACTGTACTCCTTCCCTACTACGCTTAAAAGACATATTCCTTGGTGGTTACAACACACTCCTCCTTCCCCTTTGCCCTTATATAGGAGGACTATTATGCCAGTCTTCCAGTCATAGGGTGCATTCCCATTCTCCCATGCTAGTTTGCACATTTTCCATACCCATTCGATCACTATCTCACCACCATACCTCAACATTTCCCCACACACTCCATCTGTTCCTGGTGCTTTCCCCAACTTCACTCTTTTCATAGCTTCCCACACTTCTGACCTCCTAATCCCCACCTCCTCCTCCACTACTTATCTTCTCCCTCCCATACCATATCCAACTATGTTTGCTGGCTCTTCATTCCTTACATTTAGCAACTCGTTAAAGTACTCCCTCCATCTTTCGACTCTCTCTTGCTTCTCGGCTAGCATTCTCCCATTCTTATGTTTCACACCCTTACTGTTTCCCTTGCTACCTTCCCTAACTTTCTCGACTTCTTTCCAGAACAGTTTCTCACTCCCTCCATTCTACACTCAGATTCAGAGACGAGGCAATGTGGAAAAGAGCGGTGCCTACCCATGTGCAGTGTGTGGAAATGGAGTGGGCGTTAACTCAATTCAATGTAGCATCTGTCGATGTTGGGTACACCATGGGAGTAAGCACTGTAGTAGAATAAAGGGGCCCCTGCCAAAGATTAAGTCAGAAATAGAGAAATTTGAGTGCATAGTGTGCAAAAACGAGCTTGTGTTAAGTGATGATCCTGTGGCTGTGAATTTTGGAAATGAGTCTTTGGAGCTGGTGAACAAGTTTTGTTACCTAGGAGATACTATCTCTGCCGGTGGTGGGGCCGAGGATGCCACTGTTGCTAGAATTAGGTGTGGCTGGGGGAAGTTCAGAGAATTGATGCCAATCCTGACCATGAAAAGAATGCCTCTCCCCCTGAAGGGAAAGGTGTATGCCTCATGTGTTAGAAGTGCAATGACGTATGCCTTAGAAACATGGGCCGTTAAAGTAGAGGATGTCAACAGAATGGAGCTTAATGAGATGAGAATGGTGAGATGGATGTGTGGGGCCAGGCTACGGGATAGAATAACAAATGTTGAGCTGAGGAGATGTTTAGGTATAAAGAGTATTAGCGAGGTGATGCGTACAAGTAGACTGGGATGGTATGGACATGTGGAGAGAATGGATGAACAAAATTGGGTGAAACAATGCAGGTCTGTGATTGTGGAGGGAGCTGCACCAAGGGGTGGACCGAGGAAGACCTGGGATCGGACTATACGCGCCAATCTCAAATCCAAGAACTTGACAAGTGAAGCAGTCCTTAACAGGGTTGCCTGGAACGCCGCCATTAGGACAAGAGACTGAAACTGCACTTATGTGTGGAACACTCAGTCTTAAAATGTTATGTATGTATGTATGTATTCCTTCCAAATTCCTCATCTACTCTTCTCTTACTTTCCTTCACTACTCTCTTCTCCACTCTCTTTCTCTCCACGTACCTCGCTCATTTCTGCCTCTCCAAATCTTCATTCCCTCTACTACCCAACCACTCTCTATACGCTTTCTTCTTGTCTTCCACAGCTATTTTTACATCTTCTGTCCACCATGCTGTACCTTTCACTCCCCTCCCTCTTCTCCTCACTCCACACACCTTCTCACATGCTGTACAGATCTCTTCCTTAAACACCTTGCTTATCTCCTCCAATTCCTCCATATCTTCCAGGTCGAACCCACTTAGTCGTCTTTCTACTGCTCTCCTGTACTTTTCCCTGATTTCCTCCTCCTGTAGCCTCTCCACCCTCCTCACCATTCCACCTTCCTCTCGCCTCCCTCCAGTTCTCCTCAACCACTTCTTTTGTATCCTAACCTTAGCTACTACTACATAATGATCAGACAGACCCCCTCCAATAACCCTATACACCCTAGCATCCATCACAGATTTCTTCATTCTTTCATCCACACATATATAATCAATCAGTGACTTTCATTCCACTACTGTCTTATCCTTCATCGTCCACACCACTTTCCACGTGTACCTGTGTATCATTCTGTGTCAGAAGAAGGTGTTGGCTATCCACAACCTCCTACCCCCACATACATCCACAACTGCACTACCATTCCCATTCACCTCTGACGGTACCCCCCACCCTCCCACCTAATCCAGGCACACCTCCACATTCACCCAGAACTCCCCTTTCTCTCTTGCAAGTTTATCCTCTGTCGGAGCATGTACACACACAATCACCCACGTTTGTATTCCTACTTTCATTCTCACCTGCACAATCCTTGAACCCACAGACCCATATTCTCTTACACACTCCTTCCATTTGTTACTTTCAAACAAACACGCACCTTCTCTCCCTGCTCCCTCACTCACTCCAGCACACACACACAGTCCACACTCCCACTCTCTCACATCTGTACCCTTCCATTTGGTCTCCGTCATTCCACATACATCCAGCCTGGCATTCACTAACACTTCCAGTACCTCTCTCTCTTTTGTGCCATTATTCATGCCACTCACGTTCCATGTACCTATTCTCAGAATGTCCGTAAGCTTGTCCATAGTAGGTCGGGGTTCGTCAACACAGGGTCCGTCCGCATCCGAGACTGATTGTTCGTTTATCGTTGCTATGTATTTGTTTTCCGGGTGGGGTTTGCAAGCCCACCGACCCAACCTCTTTAGTCGCCTCTTACGACACGCAGAAGGCACGTGGGGCATATTCTAATCCCTTACCCCTGGGGCATATATATATATATATATATATATATATATATATATATATATATATATATATATATATATATACTGTATATATAATATGTATCACTACCATCATCATTACAGCCAAAACATCAACAACCACAATGTTTAATAACACCACCACCATTAGCAATTTAACAACTACCACTACAACAACCACAACCACTATCGCAACAACCATTTCAGGGCAACATCTTAATGGACTGCTCTTCATTCCAATTTGTCCTTAGATATAAACGAATAACACTGAATATCTCGAAAACTGTATCTTATACGTTTTTCTTCCACATGTATTCCATGAAAGCAATTCGCAGAGCATCGTATTCATTCATTGCATTTTTTTTTTTTTTTTTTTTTTTTTTTTTTTTTAGTAAAATGCGATGGCAATCAGCTCCTTCCCTCCCGCAGAGCCTTGATATTAAAATAATGTTTCACAATAAACTCACTTGCTCTCATGTTCCCAACTTAAGAATATTTTGAATTCTTACATGTTTGGCTCGAATTATCGTGTCATTCTCAAAGTAAATATTTATGTGCTATCTGTTTTTCCTCTAACTCAACTCTTTTTCCCGAGTTCTAAAGTGGAATACATCCTATCAACTTCTCCTTTCTCAGATTTTGTTCTCTCTCTCTCTCTCTCTCTCTCTCTCTCTCTCTCTCTATCTCTATCTCTCTATCTCTCTCTCTGAGAGAGAGAGAGTGAAATCGTGAAATTACGTGAAATCGCCGTAATTCTTGGCGATTTCAACTTACCCGTGACTAAATGGGGCGATATTCTTACTTTACACTCTGGCCACGACCTCTATGCTAACTTGCAAGAGAGTTCACTTTTTCAATTTGTACAATCTCCGACCCGTGTTAATAATGTGCTTGACTTTGTACTCGCAACAAAAGAAGAATTAATAGAGAATTTGAATGTTGGTGATGAATTCAGTAACAGCGACCATCGTACGATAACTTTCACTTTAAAGTTTACTAGTAACAAATCAAATAGCAGCATTGAGAAAGTCCCTAATTTCAAGAAAGCAAATTTTCATAAACTTAAATCAAAGCTTATAGAAACTGACTGGAGCTTTCTGACTAACAATAACGAAATAAATACATCTTGGGAGTGTTTCACAACCACTTACCTTAAGGCAGTGCAAGACTGCATACCATCGAAAATACGGCGTCCAGGCCATAATGATAAGCCCAAATGGTGGAATAAAGATATTTCAGACTGTCTGCTTGCTAAAAAATTTGCTAATGATAGATTAAGATCCTCACAAAATGACGAAGAACGGGTGAAATTTGTAGAGCTACGACGCAAAGCCAAAAAGTTAATTAAGCAAAGTAAAAAGCCCCTGGAGTTACATGTTGCGAATCAAAGTAAAACAAACCCGAAAGAATTCTATAGTTATATCAGAAAGAAAAAAGTAGTTACTTCAACTGTTGGACCGTTAGTCGATGAAAATGGAGAATACACCAAAGACGAAGTACAAATGAGTAATGCCCTCAATACCTTCTTTGCATCAGTTTTTACAACCGAAGACCTCAGTGATATCCCTACACCATCGCCGATTCAGATTGATAATTCAGATGTTCTAAGCAATACCACCGTTACAGAGAGAGAAGTATTGAATTGTTTAGATAAACTCAAGGTAAATAAAATGCCTGGACCTGATACAATCTCGCCTAGAGTTCTAAAGGAAGCTAAGGATGAGCTCTCCAAACCACTGACATTGCTATTCAATGAATCCTTGCAGTCTGGGACTATGCCTGATCAGTGGAAGCTAGCCAACGTAACACCGATATTCAAAAAAGGCAGCAAATCGCTACCCAGTAACTATCGTCCAATTAGCTTAACCTCAATTGTATGTAAAATGCTAGAAACGGTCATAAGAGACAGACTCGTAAATCACTTAGAGGCAAATAACTTACTTAAAGATACTCAACACGGCTTTCGTAAAAAACGTTCCTGTTTAAAAAACCTCTTAGACTTCTTCCACGATATCCTCAACCTCTACGATGAGAGTAAAGCTGTAGATATTATATACCTTGATTTTCAAAAGGCCTTTGACAAAGTTCCCCACAAACGTTTACTGCTAAAACTAAAAGCGCATGGAATACAAGACGGTGTGTTGAAATGGATAGAAAATTGGCTCAGCGACAGAAAGCAAAGAGTAGTCATAAACGGTAAGGCATCTAAATGGACCAATGTAAGTAGCGGGGTACCCCAGGGATCGGTACTAGGACCAATTCTCTTTCTAATTAACATCAACGACATAGATGAGGGTCTCACCTGTACAATCTCAAAATTTGCTGACGATACAAAAATTGCAAATAGCATACTCTCAAAAGAACAAGTTGACGATATGCAACACAATCTAGATAAATTGTCATGTTGGGCCCAAATTTGGCAAATGAGTTTCAATGCGGATAAATGTAAAGTACTACATATCGGATACCTAAATGAGAAAGCAAACTATTCGATGAATGGCACTCAGCTTAAGAATGTAAACAGAGAAACCGATCTGGGAGTAACAATATCGAGTAACCTAAAACCGAGTCAACAATGTTCAGAAGTTGTTAAGAAGGCAAACAAAATAATTGGCTTTATAGGCAGGTCATTTGAGCATAAATCCAAAGAAGTTATCCTAACCCCTTACAATTCCTTAGTCCGCCCTCTTCTGGAATACTGCGTTCAATCTTGGTGCCCTTATTACCAAAAAGATATAAACAAGCTAGAACGAGTTCAACGTAGAGTTTCCAAAATGATACCTAGCCTATAGAACAAACCATACGAAGAGCGTCTTAGAGAATTAAATCTATTTGCTTTAACCCAGCGCAGATTAAGAGGTGACTTAATTCAAGTGTTCAAAATCATCAAAGGCATCGACAATATGAACTGTAGTAAGTACTTCACTTCGACCAATGTAATTACACGCGGGGAAACGGTTGCAAAATTATTGGTAAATCTTTTAACTCACACGAATCTAAGAATTTCTTCTTCAATCGAGTTGTCAACTTGTGGAATGGGCTTCCCCGAGACGTTATAGACTGCAGCACCGTTGATTCATTTAACTCCGCTTAGACAAATATCTCGCATCAAACCCGCGACTGACTGCGTTTGTAAATGAATAACTTTATTTTATCCCCCCCTCAGTTACTAACCCATCTGTCCCCTACTAACTTCCCAATCCTGCCACGGACATTAGTTCTAGGGCAGTAGTTCCCTTTCCAATGTTCCCTTACCCACTCTAAACCAGTGTTTGGACACTTGATCCTCAGTGTTTTGGAGGACAAGCAGCCTAGAAGGGTCACTAGACCTGTTGTTGCTTGATTTCCTTTGTACTCCTCTCTCCAGCATCTGTCTATATACAGTAACTATTGTGACGCACCCAGTGCGTGGCAACGTAACCTGATTGTACTCCTTGGTACTCCACTGTACCACCACGGTACCACGCTGTACCATGCTGGCTGCTTATATTGAGTGTGACAACGTATAACTATGTTCTTTGTATCTCTGCAAAGGTCTCGTCATTTGCTAACCAGTGGTGGGTTTTGTTTTAAGCCATGTCGAGACCTTCCATTTAATATGTAGTATCAATAGAGAAGTTGATAGATGAGATGATAGGAATTCAGAGAGAGAGAGTGAGTTAGACTTCAGAGCGAGAGGGTAGCGGTGTGCCACGCTGCCGGGGGGGTGGTTGCCAGACGTATGGACCGGTTGGCAGCCCTGCGCTTATAGCTAGGTGCGACAGGGTTGGTAGTACATTGCCGCCTGCATATGCTGCCTGGCTGCCCATGTTGTCGTACTGCACATTGCATGGAGGCTCGCTGTGTGTTCCATGATCAGGTTGCCTAGAACCTTTGAGATTCTAACATCCCTTGCCCTCTCTCCCAATTGTGACGCATGTCGAGTATGAGCATGCTGTACAGAACGCCCAGTCAGGCCCCACTCTCGCTAGGATCGTCAGGGCAGGAACTTTGGCTGTAGTCTGTGTAGAGTTTCCTAACTCAGTTTATGTGAACCGTTGTACTATAAGTATTATCATTATGTATTTTGTTTTCTTCTAAGTCAACGAGTTCTATTTTATATCATTAGATATAAGTATTGTGTGTGGGACTTGTATGTAATGATGAGAGGAGAGAGTTATGTAACGTGGCGGGGGGATTAGTGAGTCCGCCACGCGGGCCGGTAGGCCTAATTCCCTCCTCCCTTCCTCCCTTTCAGCGCGTGGGAAGTTCTTTGTCAATCCCAGATTGAGAGAATATGACGTCATGATTGCCAGTGGGCGGTCCTTAAGTAGTTTGAGATATGCCGCTAGAGGGCCGAGTATAAAAAGAGAGGTTTTTGCCACCATGCTTCAGAACTCATCAGGCAAAGCGACCTCTCATATCCCTTGCAACTATCCATATTCTTCCGACTGATGTGAACTTTCTCTACTCTCTGAACAGCCTACCTTCTTCTCTTCTCGTCCCTGTTTATAACCTCAATGACCCCTTTGGTGCAGATTTAGTCAGCCAAAGTATTATCGCTTGAGTTCTCACGAGATAAGTGCCTGTTAGATAGCCTATTTTTGGAAGGGTTAACTAGAATAGGATTGATTGATGTTTGTTGCACTCGTATATGTATTTCCCTGTGTACTATTATTCATGTTCCTGTTTTCTGCTGGTTTAGGTAATGCTAGACTGGGATAGGGTTCCTCGAGTTGTGATTTCCTATGAGTGCTAGGTTGGTTGAACCAGCACAATTGCAACGGAGACGTGGGAAGCCTAGGGGGTCTTTTTGATTGTGTACCGTGGGAGTTTAGCACTGTGTTGCGAGTGAGGGCTTTTGCCTGTGCCACCCAACACTGTGCTATCTCATTTGCTTGACTTTGAGAGGATCGCCAGGAGAGAACCAGATACTAGTGATCTGGATCTCTCAAGAGAGCATCCCGTCAATTAACGTAATTTGGCCGCACAGTCTTAAGGACCTCGCTAGGCTACGAGCCGCTTGCTCAGCCATTGTCTCTTTAACCTTAGATATCCCAGCTAGACTTTGCTCGACCAGCAGATACAGCATAGTATTGAAGCTTCTCCTTATGTATATTATTGTTTAAGCACTATTGATTTCATGTGTGGCACGCTTAGCTACTTCAGAGATTAGTGGCCCACGAGCACAATCTTAGTAGGCTATTGCCAGTGCATTGTCGGAGTACTTCTTCTTAATGTTTGCCATATCCTATTGCTTATTCTTATAATTCTTCTTATGTCAATTTAAAGCCTTTAATTACCAGTGAGTTATTCATTAAATTGCTGTTCAAAATCCGATACTTACTTCTTATGAGTATTCGAGAAGCATCTAACTTATCAGAAGATTCCTTGCTTGATGCTCGAGGACTATTGTTTAACGTAACGTAATAGTGCCGATCCGAAGTAGAGGGTGGAGGACTTCTTAAGTTCTTAGTTCAAGGGTGGATTACTTCGGCTTCGGCCAACACTATTCTTTAGTGTTGTAGTACTTTCTTCTTTGTTTGATTGTTGACCAGACTAGATAACTCCCGTCTTGCTATTAGTCTGTTGTGTGAAACGCTAGTACCGAGTTCTTGTATACCCCGTTATAGCAGATAGAACTCTGGAGGGTAGTGGCGTTTTTTGTTCGGCTGGCAGTACTCTGGGGTTGGGATCGTGTGTTTCCGTTGTGGCAGCGAGCCATACTCGAGTCCTGTGTAAGAGCCCTAGTGTACCCGAGTGCCCGGTCGTAACAAATGGCGACCTTGCTTAGGATTTTGTGAACAGTATAATTTTTTGCAGAGTTGTACAACATTTGTTTGTTCGTACTTTAGCGTACATATTGAAGAATATTTTTTTTTTGTAAGGCAATTAGGAGAGCATTTAAGAGACTCCAGTTAATTTAGTAATTAGTGCTTGCATAAGGGAGTTTAACACTTTTGTCTCGAGAATTTTTTGTGAACTTCAGTATGTCGTGCCCTAGTACTGACGAGGAGCGAGAGATGCTAAGTGAGGAGGTGCCGTTAGTAACTAGTGAGGAGGATGCTAGACTTTTTGTGAGTAAGCAGTACCATGTGACGGAGGAGAGGCTGACTGGGGTGAATGTTTATGGCTTGCACCTGATAGCCAAGGTTTTGGGTCTATCCAATGTAGGAGGAATGTCCAAGGGGGAGCTGATTTCCTGGGTGTTGCGTGGGCGACATGGGGTTTCGGAGGAGAGGGCGTTTGGGGGGGTTCCTCCCCAGATCCCCTCTCACTCGACTCCCACAGTGCCGTCCACTCAGTTGCCGGAGGTTAGCACTCTCCCACAGAGGGATGAGCATTGGAAGATTGGAGTGCCCTCGGGCGGTGCGTATGGTGGTTCCCCAGTTCTTGCCCCCCCTCCTTCAGTAGTGGCAGCTCCCTCTTCCGGCCTGTCTCCTGAGATGATATTTAGACTTGAGCTTGCTAAAATTGAGTCTAGGAAGTATGAGATTGAGGCCGAGACTAGGAAGCATGAGATTGAGGTTAGGAGGCAGGAGGATGAGACCAGGAGGCATGAGGCTGAGGTTAGGAGGCACGAGGCTGAGCTTAGGTACGACTCAGAGAAATATTGTGCTCAGATAGACTTAGATAAGACTCGTGCAGAGTCGACAGGGATTCGGATGGGCCGTGAGGGCCAAGTAAGAGAACAGTCCTTGTCTCACTTAGTCAAATTGGTGCCGGCATTTAGTGAAACTGAAGTCACAGAATTTTTTAATCGTTTTGAGAAGAAGTGTAGGGAGCATAATTGGCCTGAAGAGAAGTGGGCAGCTCTAGTCTCCTCCAGACTTACGGGTAAGGGTCTGAAGGCTTATGATGCACTGCCTTTAGAGTCTTGCATTGACTACCCAGTATTGAAGAGAGCTGTCCTACGGGCATACGAGTTGCAACCAGAAACATATCGATTGAAGTTTCGGGGTGTTACGAAGACTAGGGAGGCGACCTTTCTTGAACATGCCCGGGACTTAAAAGATGCACTTGCTAACTGGACACGTTCTGAGAAAGCTGAGACGGCCGAACAGTTGACTGAGCTGTTTCTGCTCGAGCAGTTTTATAAGTGTACTGGTGCAGATATGACTTTAACTATTAAAGAAAAGAACCCTAAAACTCTACAGGAGGCAGCTGACATGGCTGACCTCCGGCTATCATTAATTCGTGGGTGCGGGTCTGCCCAGCGTAGTGAGGCAGGTAACAAGGGGCGTGACACCCCACCCCCCCGAGTTAGTGATATACATTATGCAAACAAGTACAAGAGCTATGATACCAAGACTGACCACAAGACTAACACCGTCCCATTTAAGAAGGGGCCGGGCCCTTCCCAGTACCAAGGGAAGCCCAGAGGGGAGTTGGAGTGTTATCTTTGTCATGAAAAGGGGCACTTTGCAAGAGTCTGTCCTAGCAAACCACCTACAGCAGCTGTGTCTTTGGCCTGCAACATTGGTGTGTCTCCGAAGTCTTCTGAGTTTGCCCGGGGCAGTTCGTCAGAGGCTGAGGCACAGCCAATGCAGAAGCACCTGGGAGGCTCGAACCCTGCTCAGGATGTTTTTTGCGACCATAGAGGACGGGGTTGCGTGATGTGGGCGGGGCGCAAGCATGGAGTAGAGGTCTTGCGTGATACAGGTGCTTCCCAGACTCTGATGAACAATTTGACTGGCTACCCTATAAATGCGGCTCGGGTGGTAGTGGTGCAGGGTATTAATGCAACTCGGTCATACCCGCTGGTGCGGTTGGAGTTGGAGGTGGATGGTGTGGCACGTGAATTGGATGTTGGGATTGTGGAGAAACTGCCAGTGGAGGGCGTCGACCTTCTTCTCGGCAACGACTTTGCAATGCCCGCTTCTGAGGTTCTACCCTTAGTCGTTGCCGAGAGGCCGGCCGACGTGAGTGGGGGAGAACAAGAGTGTGTCGAGCGGTGCCAGGCACAACCCATGGCGTGTGCTGTCACCCGAGCTCGGGCAGCTAAAGTGTCACAGCCTAGTCCTCCGTCTTCAGACCAGCAGAGGAACGATCAACAGGAGGAGGCTAAAGCTGGAGTTGGTTTTAAGAGTTTTGACTCGGCGGCTCTCCTGGGTGATTCAGTATTGGCACCTATGTTAGAGTCTGGAGAGGCCCCAGGACCTGTCACAGCTAGTGAGGAGGTAGGGCCGGAAGAGACTCCGAGGCAGCAACGTTACACACGGAGAGAAAAAAGGGTTGCTCAGTTTGATATTGGGGAAGGACTTGGGTTGCTTCGGAAGCATCTAGACAGGTTGGCTCCCTCAGATATTTGTAAACTGCAGTTGGAGGATCCGGAAGTTCAGAAGTGTGGTAATGGTGCTGTCGAGATTAAACACGAGGACGGGGAAGCATGTCATGTGAACCTGTTGGAGGAGTTTGTGAGGCAACCACCTGAGCAGCCTACTGTCCCTGCGTTGGTCTGCCGCGGCCAAGGTGGAGAAGGAGAGGGGGGCAGTAGGGCACAGGTGGAGGAGAGTAGGGATTGTCATGTCTCGGCGAAGCAGTGGGCGGGGGACACGAGTCTGGTGGCTGTGGAAGCGCTAGAGCACCTGTCTGAGCAGCAGTGTGCAGCACTCCAGCACCAGCTCGGTTCATACCCCACTGGTCGTGCCGAGCCCCTGAGTCTCACAACTCGGGCGGTGCGAGATGTTCCGCAGGCAGGTCATGTGACTGTTAAAAGACCGTTAGCCTCGTTGTTTCGGTGGTTTAAGGTGGGCGACGAGGCCTTGGCATGGTTGCCAGGTCAGGGTCGACCCATGGCTGCCAAGGGTGGTGGTCAAAAGGAGGACATTGAGCAGATTGGTAGGGTCGGCTGTGGTATCGCAGTGCCCGGTCGTCACATAGCCTCCCAATGCTGCTCTAGTCTAATGCAACAGCCCTACCACAGACCGACTGTATCTGGCCATGTCGCTAAAAGCGGTGATGCTGCGCAGGCAGATGTCGTCACAAGGAATGTGGGGGTGCGCATGTACGGTATCGGCGGGGAAGCCTTAGCTATAATGAACTGTGGGAGTGACTGCACGGGTGGTACTGATTGTCCCTCTCATGACCTGGCTGTTCTAGGGACGAAGGTGGAGAAGGAGGGAGACTACAGGTTAGAAGCTGCGGTCTCGGCTGGGTTGTGGGAGGGCACAAGGCATGTTGTTCGTGGAGACAGTGCAAGGCAGTTATTTACTAGGCTATGGCAGTACTTTCGCATGTTTGTTGCTTCTCCAGGCCTGAGGTACGGGGTAGAATCCGACATGCAGGCTGGAGATAGTGCAAGGCTCAGTTTAATTCCCTGCCGTATAAATCCTGCTCGACAGCCTATGGTGCAAGCAGAGCTGGATTACGTGTGGACGAAGGATCTGAGGGATAAGGAATGTCGTGAGTGGTCGTTGCTTGTAACTTTGTCCGAGCGTGCTAAAGAGGTATGTGGTTTTGTTGTGGACGGGAGTACCTACCAGTGCAATGTTATGCCCTACGGACTTAAGAATGCACCAGCAACGTGTCAGAGCCTGATGAATGAAAGTGAAAAGGACAATGATGCGCTGGGGCATTTCGAGATCTATGTTCCAGCCTATGGTCCGGTCGGTGTAGTTTACCCAGATCATTACCCTCTCAAGATCTTGGACCCGTTTCACAATCGGAATATGAGGCTGACCAGGTGGTCACTAAGGTTATTGGTATATAACCTGGACATAAGCCATATTGCCGGTTGTGACAACGAGGTTGCATGTGGTCGTTCAGGGGTATATGATCCTGGGTAAATTGACACACGGGTAGCCTCCTGCTTTGGTTTGAGTAGTATTTTGCGCTTGGTGCTTGTTGGCTCGCGGTTGTAGCCCAGCGTATTGGGTCGTAAAGCAGGATTGTTGAGCGTTTGGTATAGAAGAAAATAGGCTGCCCTTATAGTGCAGCCGGGAAAAAACATATTAAAATATAAAAATCATATAAAAACTCTTTCTTTTTGATGAAGATAATTGTATAAGTTTGTCATAGCCTATAAGGTTTGAGTAGTCCACGAACTATCAAACGGCTGAGCTGCTGTAAGCTCGCTCTGGGAGCATGATATTGTGTCTTTTACTATTGTTGGGAGGAGTTATGAAATGTGAATTTTTTTTTATAAGATGTGTTTTAGTGATAAACTCAGCGTTGTTTTAGTGCCATGCGGTCGCTGGGTGTGAGGGGTTTGATGGGGTTCTGTATATCAGATTTTAGCTCAGGGTTGAGCAAGTAAAATCTTGGGGGAGGTGTGACGCATGTCGAGTATGAGCATGCTGTACAGAACGCCCAGTCAGGCCCCACTCTCGCTAGGATCGTCAGGGCAGGAACTTTGGCTGTAGTCTGTGTAGAGTTTCCTAACTCAGTTTATGTGAACCGTTGTACTATAAGTATTATCATTATGTATTTTGTTTTCTTCTAAGTCAACGAGTTCTATTTTATATCATTAGATATAAGTATTGTGTGTGGGACTTGTATGTAATGATGAGAGGAGAGAGTTATGTAACGTGGCGGGGGGATTAGTGAGTCCGCCACGCGGGCCGGTAGGCCTAATTCCCTCCTCCCTTCCTCCCTTTCAGCGCGTGGGAAGTTCTTTGTCAATCCCAGATTGAGAGAATATGACGTCATGATTGCCAGTGGGCGGTCCTTAAGTAGTTTGAGATATGCCGCTAGAGGGCCGAGTATAAAAAGAGAGGTTTTTGCCACCATGCTTCAGAACTCATCAGGCAAAGCGACCTCTCATATCCCTTGCAACTATCCATATTCTTCCGACTGATGTGAACTTTCTCTACTCTCTGAACAGCCTACCTTCTTCTCTTCTCGTCCCTGTTTATAACCTCAATGACCCCTTTGGTGCAGATTTAGTCAGCCAAAGTATTATCGCTTGAGTTCTCACGAGATAAGTGCCTGTTAGATAGCCTATTTTTGGAAGGGTTAACTAGAATAGGATTGATTGATGTTTGTTGCACTCGTATATGTATTTCCCTGTGTACTATTATTCATGTTCCTGTTTTCTGCTGGTTTAGGTAATGCTAGACTGGGATAGGGTTCCTCGAGTTGTGATTTCCTATGAGTGCTAGGTTGGTTGAACCAGCACAATTGCAACGGAGACGTGGGAAGCCTAGGGGGTCTTTTTGATTGTGTACCGTGGGAGTTTAGCACTGTGTTGCGAGTGAGGGCTTTTGCCTGTGCCACCCAACACTGTGCTATCTCATTTGCTTGACTTTGAGAGGATCGCCAGGAGAGAACCAGATACTAGTGATCTGGATCTCTCAAGAGAGCATCCCGTCAATTAACGTAATTTGGCCGCACAGTCTTAAGGACCTCGCTAGGCTACGAGCCGCTTGCTCAGCCATTGTCTCTTTAACCTTAGATATCCCAGCTAGACTTTGCTCGACCAGCAGATACAGCATAGTATTGAAGCTTCTCCTTATGTATATTATTGTTTAAGCACTATTGATTTCATGTGTGGCACGCTTAGCTACTTCAGAGATTAGTGGCCCACGAGCACAATCTTAGTAGGCTATTGCCAGTGCATTGTCGGAGTACTTCTTCTTAATGTTTGCCATATCCTATTGCTTATTCTTATAATTCTTCTTATGTCAATTTAAAGCCTTTAATTACCAGTGAGTTATTCATTAAATTGCTGTTCAAAATCCGATACTTACTTCTTATGAGTATTCGAGAAGCATCTAACTTATCAGAAGATTCCTTGCTTGATGCTCGAGGACTATTGTTTAACGTAACGTAATAGTGCCGATCCGAAGTAGAGGGTGGAGGACTTCTTAAGTTCTTAGTTCAAGGGTGGATTACTTCGGCTTCGGCCAACACTATTCTTTAGTGTTGTAGTACTTTCTTCTTTGTTTGATTGTTGACCAGACTAGATAACTCCCGTCTTGCTATTAGTCTGTTGTGTGAAACGCTAGTACCGAGTTCTTGTATACCCCGTTATAGCAGATAGAACTCTGGAGGGTAGTGGCGTTTTTTGTTCGGCTGGCAGTACTCTGGGGTTGGGATCGTGTGTTTCCGTTGTGGCAGCGAGCCATACTCGAGTCCTGTGTAAGAGCCCTAGTGTACCCGAGTGCCCGGTCGTAACACAATTTCTCACGGTTGCACTCTTTCTCTCTGACGACATTACTCTCATTTCATTCTTCTCTCTATTTAAATGCATACCCTTCCCTTGAGGTCCTAAAGGAGTTTCAGCACTCACCTCTCGTATTACTCTTAGGACAAGCATATATTTACATGTATTAGATTTAAGGGGTTAATGTGAACAGCGATCTTCTTGATGAGGATAGTTGGTGAACGTTCTACATGTTCACGAGTTATATGCCCAGCTCATCATCCAATTTGTGACTAGACTAGTGCCATGTGTAAGAGCCCGACCATGCCCAGGAGTTGTCTGTAGAGGGGCGAGGACTTAGCCTTGATTTGCCTACCGAGCCAGGAGCGAGTGTAGTACCAGAGACTACAGCTCGCTCGTAGTGCCGGTATAGTAGAGTAACGTAATTTATCTGTCCTTGTGTTCTCTGCAGTCTTTTCCTGGGTTCTCGCTTTCGGTGCTGGGACTCGTTGTTCCTGTGACTTGGCCTGCTAGCTAGAACACATGGGGATGATGAGTGGGTTATATCTTTATTTTACTATGCATTGCAGCTCTCTTTAAGTTTATGTATGTAACACTTTACAGTACACATTACTCACACACAAGACAACACTATTAATACTTTCATGTATCAATTAACTGCACTGTCGTTTTGCTGCTGTGTCCGGAGTTCTGTTGCGTAGGGCGCATACAGACTCAGAGGGGAGACAGAGTGAGAGAAGCGAAGTAGCCTATGCGGTAGTAGGCTACCGGCGCAGTACTGTTGCCTGCAACCTTTTTGTTATTCCAAGTATAGATTCATTCTTATAATAAGTGACTACTATTTATGTTCCTTCCATGTGTATTATTAGGTATCTACTGGATCATGAACATCTTGTATGCTACATGCTAGTGCATGTTAGTAGGGGACAGTTATTCTAGTGCACGCGCTTTCAAGTAGGCGTGTACATTTGTCATTTAGCATTTCACTGTCATACCTTTAGCCTGCTTCTATTCTACATTATTAGAGGCTTAATATTAACGTAATTTCTTTAGTAATAACGTAACCTATAAATGTCTGAGGGAGTTTAGCCTCATAGCCTACCCCTGTTGTACACTTTCGCCGAGTTAAGGTACCTCGTTACCATAGACGATAACTCTGTAGGGCGTTGGTGCTTTTGTTGTCTGGAGCATATAGTATTTGGGACTGGAATCGAGCGTGTCGTTGTCACATAAGCCATTTCTGTCCTACGATCAAGAATCCCGAATATGTATTGCCGATCCAGCCGTAACAAAATGGCGACCTTGCACAAGATTCAGTAGTATCCTATCACATGTTTTTTGGAGAACTATTCTATGCTACCTAGTAGAGCTGGCTAGAATTTTCTTGCATATTGGAGGAATTTTTATTGTGTCATTATTGTATTGGTGGACTTGCAGATTGTTTCGTTAAGGGTGTCTAGAGTAGAGTCATTCAAGCATCTTTAACATTTTGTGAGTCGAGACTGCAATTAGTAATAAGCACTTTTTTTTTTTTATGAACAGCAATTGTATAACCAGCACTATGTCTAGTGACTCATCATCTACGGGGGAGGATAACACGGTACAGCCTAGTAACCAGCAAGTACAACAGATGTTTAGGGAGGGGAGTGTTATAAGTGGAGAGAGGGATGCCCGGGCATTTTTGCAGACACCTTTGACCGAACAGCGCCTGCAGGCTATTGATTGTTACGGTCTTCGCTGTTTAGCCACGGTTTTGGGGCGGGACTGTCCTGACAGTTGGCCCAAGAAGAATTTGGTGGCATGTTTGTTGGGTGATGGCGATGGGGCGGTGGGTGGAGTGGGGTCTTGGGGGGTTCCCTCCAAGCCTCCATTCCACTCTACCCCTGAGCTGGGCCCTCAGCCAGCGAGTCTTAGCACGATGCAGCAGGAGGGTTCTCAAGGGCAAGCTGGCTTACCCGTAAACACGTCTCGGTGTGGATCCCCCATTTTGTGCTCTCCCCCCCCAGGCCTGTCTCCTGAGATGTTATTTCAGCTAGAACTAGCTAAGTTTAAGCTGCAGGAGACTCAGATACAACAGGCTAGTATAGAACGCATAGAGGTTGCTAGAATCCAAGCCAATCAGGATGCAACCAGGTACCAGGCTGAAATGGATGTCGAGAAGTCTAGAGTAGAGACCACGGGGCGTCATCTCGGTGGTGGGCACCGGGTTACAGACTCACTTTCGCATTTAATTAAGTTAGTACCCGCATTTGATGAGACAGCAGTGACTGAGTTTTTTGCTCGTTTCGAAAAGAAGTGTCGTGAGTATGACTGGCCGGAGGTTAAATGGGCAGCATTAGTTTCATCACGTCTAGTGGGTAAGGGGTTGAAAGCCTACGATGCACTGTCACTGGACGAGAGTGTAGTGTATGGACTGGTGAAGGAGGCTGTGCTCCGGGCCTACGAACTGCAACCCGAAACTTATAGATTGAAGTTCCGTGGCGTGAATAAGAAGAGCGACGTCAGTTTTATGGAGCACGCACGGGACTTAACAGATGCAGGTAATAACTGGTTTCGGTCCGAGCACGCAGAGTCGGCTGAGGAAATTAAGCAACTTTTCTATCTGGAACAGTTTTACCAATGTACTGGAACCGATCTAACGCTGAACATTAAGGAAAAATGTCCCAAGACAGTAGAGGAGGCTGCCAAGATGGCAGACCTCAGATTATCATTGATTCGTGGTTGCGGTGCCGCTCAGAGGGCTGAGTCAGGGCAGAAGGGGCGCTATACCCCACCCACCAGAGTTTTCGATAATAACAAATCCTATGACACACATAACCACACTAAATGCATTGCACCTAATAACACCTACAAACACAAGCCTCTCCCGTTTACTAAAGGTCAGGCCCCTTCTTCGCCCGCACAAGGGAAGAAGCCCATTGGGGATGTGAAATGTTACAAATGCCAGAAGCTAGGCCATTATTCACGTGAGTGCCCTAGTAACACTCCCGCTAAGCCGGTGTCATTGGTTCACAGTATCGGTGTGTCTCTGAAGGCTGCAGCAACTGCCCGGGGTAGGTTGTCAGCAGCTGAGGCACACGTGGTAAAGAAGCGTACGGAAGGCTCGACACCTGTCCGGGACACTTACTGTAGCCATCGGGGGCACGGGTTTGTGAGCTGGGGGAGTGAACTACGGAGGGTTGACTTGCTGAGGGATACGGGGGCTTCGCAAACTTTGTTGAGGAACTTCACAGGGAAACCGATAAATGCGGCCAGAGTTGTTGTGGTGCAGGGTATAAATGCTACGAGGTCATACCCACTTGTGAGGTTGGAGTTGAGAGTGGGAGAGGTGTGCAGGGAGCTGGATGTAGGGATCGTTGAGTGTTTGCCAGTTGAGGGCGTCGACCTTCTTCTCGGCAACGACTTTGCGGTGCCCACTTCCGGGACTCCACCCTTAGTCGTTGCCGAGAGGGCGGCCGACGTGGATGGTGAGAATCGGGAATGGGTTGGGAGGTGCCAACAGGATGAGATGGCCTGTGTGGTAACCCGATCTCGCTCTGCGGCTCCTGCACAGCCTAGCACTCAACCTCGGGGACAGTGGAGGAAGGATCAGGAGAAGGTTGCTAAGGGCAGGAAAAGGGACATTGATTCTGCTGCACTTCTCGGTGATTCGGTACTTGGACCTATAATAAACACGGGAGTTGACTCTGGCCCAGATATGGTGTGTAACAAGGCAGAGTTGGGTAAGACTTCGCGTGAGGCAAGAGCTGTAGCGAGAGCCACTAAGGCAGTAGAGCCTACTAGCCGGGGTAATGTCTTATTACAAAACCATCTTGATGCATTGACGCCCAGGGACATTAGTGAGCAGCAGCTGCAAGACGCTAGCCTAGCTCATTATAGCAATGGTGCCATAGAGTTGGAGGAAGATGGGGATGCGAAGCCGGGAGATTTCTTTAGGCTCAACAGGATATTGTACCGCAGATTTCTAGACCCCAAATCGAAGTGGGAGGGCGGTGCGAGGGTAGTAGACCAGGTGGTTGTTCCAAATAAGTATAGAGAGTCCTTATTGTGTCTGGCGCATGATGTGCCGGTGGCGGGTCATTTGGGGGTAACAAAAACATTGGCGGCATTGGGCAGGTTTTTCTGGTGGCCTGGGGTCAAGGCTGATGTCTGTGCATGGGTGGCTGGGTGTGCGACCTGCCAGACAACGGGGAAGCCTAACCAGACAATCCCGAAGGCACCTTTGTTTCCCATACCTGTCACCGGGCCTCCGTTCAGCAAAGTTGTAGTAGATTTGGTTGGCCCTTTCCCGCCTACTAGTAGTGGCAATAAATTCCTGTTGACAATCATGGATGTGGCTACGAGATACCCGGACGCATACCCCATGAGAAACGGCTCGGCAAAGGCAGTTGTTAAAAACTTATTATTGTTCTGTTCCCGTTATGGATTTCCACGTGAGGTGCAGTCAGACCAGGGGAGCAATTTTACATCCAAATTGTTCAAGCAAACCCTTCAGTTGCACGGTATATGTTCTGTAGTGTCGTCGGCCTACCATCCCGAGAGTCAGGGAGTCTTGGAGCGGTGGCACTCGACCCTGAAGAGTATGCTACGCTGTTACTGTGCAGAACATGACACTGATTGGGATTTGGGTCTGCCGTATGTTCTGTTCGCTGCACGTGAAGTCCCAGGAGAGAGCCTGGGGTTCAGTCCAAATCAACTAGTCTTTGGCCATAATGTGAGAGGACCTTTAAGTATGGTGAAAGAGATCTGGGAGGGCGAAGAGAAGCCGGGGTCTGTACTTAAATATATCCTTGAGAGCCGGGAGAGACTTATAGGTTGCATGGCAGCGGCAGGTAATAACTTGGTTAATGCACAGGCGGTCATGAAGCACCAGTATGACGCCAAGGTGAAGCTTCGGGAGTTTTCGGTGGGTCAGGAGGTAATGTTGCTTTTACCTTTGCCTGGACACCCCCTTTCTGCCAAGTTTATTGGGCCGTATGTGGTGGCTAAGAAACTGTCCGACCTTGATTATCTCGTTGCAACACCTGACCGTAGAAAAAAACATCAGTTATGTCATGTTAACCTCATGAAAGAGTATGTGAGACGCCCCTCAGAGCCTCTCACTGTCCCTGTGCTGGCCTGCAGCGGCCAGGGTGGAGAAGGAGGTGGGGACAGTCATGCTGCTGAGGAGGATAGCTGGGACTGTGTCATTTCCGCGGAACAGTGGGCGGGGAATACTGAACAAGAGGCTAGGCAAGCTGTAAGTCACCTGCCTGAGCACCAGGGTGCTGCTGTCCTAGGCCTGTTCAGGTCATACCCCTCTGTTTTCGCCGAACACCCAGGTCTCACTACTCAGGTAACGCACGACGTGGACGTCGGTGATAATGTGCCCTTCAAGTCAGTGCCCTACCGTGTGCCCCCGGTAAAGTTGCCAGCTTTACGGGAGGAGTTAAAGTACATGGTTGAGAGAGGGATGATCACTGAAGGTTATGTGAAGTGGACATCACCCGTCACGTTGCAGCCAAAACCTGACGGCAAGGTGCGGTTCTGCATAGATTTTCGTAGGCTAAATGGCTTGACCACTACCAACCCTTACCCTTTGCCTCGAGTTGACGACAGCGTGGACAAGATAGGGAATGCAAAGTACCTTACTAAAATTGATCTTGTAAAAGGCTACTGGCAAGTACCCCTGTCGGACCGAGCTAAGCAAGTTTGTGGTTTTGTGGTAGATGGCAAGACCTACCAATGTAACGTAATGCCTTATGGGCTTAAGAACGCACCTGCCACGTTTCAGAACCTGATGAACGATATTTGTGACGAAATCCCTAACTGCACGGTCTACCTTGATGACGTGATAGTGTATGATGACAATTTTGAAAATCACCTAAGGCACTTAGAGACCCTGTTTGGGAAGTTGCACGATGCTGGGCTGGTGGTGAACCTGAGGAAGTGCGAGTTTGTAAAGGCTACTGTGCAGTATCTTGGCTTCGTGGTCGGGTTAGGCCGGGTGTGCCCCCCCCTGAGCAAGATACAGGCTATCAATATGTTTCCCAGGCCCACCACTAAGCGCCAGGTCATGCGGTTCCTAGGTATGATAGGCTATTATAGGCGCTTCATCCGGGGATACTCTACTGTCTTAGCACCGTTAACTGATCTACTGTCGAAGTCAGTGAAGTTCTGTTGGGCTGCGGAGTGTCAGAGGGCTTTCGACCTAGTCAAGCACCTGCTGTGTACACATCCGATTTTGAGAGCCCCAGACTTCTCCAGGAGTTTTCAGCTGGCGACTGATGCCAGCGGTGTGGGTGCCGGGGCAGTGTTACTGCAGACTGATTCCGAGGGCTTGGAACACCCAGTGAGCTTCTTTTCTCGCAAGTTTAATTCGGCACAAAGGAATTACTCGACTATAGAGAAGGAGCTTCTTGCTATCGTTTTGTCGCTCAAACATTTCGAAGTTTATGTTCCAGCCTACGGCCCGGTAGTGACGATTTATACGGACCATCATCCCTTGAAATTCCTAAATCAGTTTCACAATCGGAATATGCGGTTGACCAGGTGGTCCCTAATGCTCCAAGAGTATAATCTCAACATTCAGCATATTGCCGGGAGTGAGAACGTGATAGCAGATTGTCTATCAAGGGTTGATGATCCAGGATAGTCGTGCACGGTGTGTGGGTTGAGCAGGAGTAAAATTAGGCTATCATAACGCCGTCCAAAAAGATTATAAAACAATAAAATAAACGAGATTTTTTTTTTTAGTTTTGTAAGTCTTTATTGTTGTAGCATGATGCATGCGATATTGTGTTTTATGTATAATTCACACTTCAGTTGTTGTGCACCTTTTGCAATTAGTGGCAGCTAAGGGTAGCAGGTCGGTTGGTTGCCTGTCAGATTTTGATAATGCTTCTAAGGTCGATTATCTAAAGTCTTGGGGGGGCTGTGACGCACCCAGTGCGTGGCAACGTAACCTGATTGTACTCCTTGGTACTCCACTGTACCACCACGGTACCACGCTGTACCATGCTGGCTGCTTATATTGAGTGTGACAACGTATAACTATGTTCTTTGTATCTCTGCAAAGGTCTCGTCATTTGCTAACCAGTGGTGGGTTTTGTTTTAAGCCATGTCGAGACCTTCCATTTAATATGTAGTATCAATAGAGAAGTTGATAGATGAGATGATAGGAATTCAGAGAGAGAGAGTGAGTTAGACTTCAGAGCGAGAGGGTAGCGGTGTGCCACGCTGCCGGGGGGGTGGTTGCCAGACGTATGGACCGGTTGGCAGCCCTGCGCTTATAGCTAGGTGCGACAGGGTTGGTAGTACATTGCCGCCTGCATATGCTGCCTGGCTGCCCATGTTGTCGTACTGCACATTGCATGGAGGCTCGCTGTGTGTTCCATGATCAGGTTGCCTAGAACCTTTGAGATTCTAACATCCCTTGCCCTCTCTCCCAATTTCTCACGGTTGCACTCTTTCTCTCTGACGACATTACTCTCATTTCATTCTTCTCTCTATTTAAATGCATACCCTTCCCTTGAGGTCCTAAAGGAGTTTCAGCACTCACCTCTCGTATTACTCTTAGGACAAGCATATATTTACATGTATTAGATTTAAGGGGTTAATGTGAACAGCGATCTTCTTGATGAGGATAGTTGGTGAACGTTCTACATGTTCACGAGTTATATGCCCAGCTCATCATCCAATTTGTGACTAGACTAGTGCCATGTGTAAGAGCCCGACCATGCCCAGGAGTTGTCTGTAGAGGGGCGAGGACTTAGCCTTGATTTGCCTACCGAGCCAGGAGCGAGTGTAGTACCAGAGACTACAGCTCGCTCGTAGTGCCGGTATAGTAGAGTAACGTAATTTATCTGTCCTTGTGTTCTCTGCAGTCTTTTCCTGGGTTCTCGCTTTCGGTGCTGGGACTCGTTGTTCCTGTGACTTGGCCTGCTAGCTAGAACACATGGGGATGATGAGTGGGTTATATCTTTATTTTACTATGCATTGCAGCTCTCTTTAAGTTTATGTATGTAACACTTTACAGTACACATTACTCACACACAAGACAACACTATTAATACTTTCATGTATCAATTAACTGCACTGTCGTTTTGCTGCTGTGTCCGGAGTTCTGTTGCGTAGGGCGCATACAGACTCAGAGGGGAGACAGAGTGAGAGAAGCAAAGTAGCCTATGCGGTAGTAGGCTACCGGCGCAGTACTGTTGCCTGCAACCTTTTAGTTATTCCAAGTATAGATTCATTCTTATAATAAGTGACTACTATTTATGTTCCTTCCATGTGTATTATTAGGTATCTACTGGATCATGAACATCTTGTATGCTACATGCTAGTGCATGTTAGTAGGGGACAGTTATTCTAGTGCACGCGCTTTCAAGTAGGCGTGTACATTTGTCATTTAGCATTTCACTGTCATACCTTTAGCCTGCTTCTATTCTACATTATTAGAGGCTTAATATTAACGTAATTTCTTTAGTAATAACGTAACCTATAAATGTCTGAGGGAGTTTAGCCTCATAGCCTACCCCTGTTGTACACTTTCGCCGAGTTAAGGTACCTCGTTACCATAGACGATAACTCTGTAGGGCGTTGGTGCTTTTGTTGTCTGGAGCATATAGTATTTGGGACTGGAATCGAGCGTGTCGTTGTCACATAAGCCATTTCTGTCCTACGATCAAGAATCCCGAATATGTATTGCCGATCCAGCCGTAACACTATGTATGTGATCTGACAGGTTGACATCTCAACAAGTTGTGATTGACATGCACCACGAATATCAAACTCGCACCGGGACATTTTTCATTTTTGTTTTAATTAGAAACTTCGATTTTAAATTTCGAACTTTATATATTGCTGTTATTGAAATAGGAGTATTGGTATATATATATAATTGAATGTCGCATTTGATCAACTGATGCTATGTAATTAGTTTAACACTAATTAATTTAACAGCGGAAGTTGATATACTAGTAAGAGCCAAGTATATGTATAGGTAATTCAACACTTAATTTTCAAGAAAGCAAATATTATTACTTTTTACTAGTTATCCCAAGGTTAAACAAATATTTCCGTGTTTCCTATTTATATTATACAATTATCAACGTATTAGCATATTGCTCAAAATTAGGAAAATTTAACAAGGTTCTGGTCTATATTTTATTGTATTACTGGAATTAATATTTTTTACGTCATGCTTTAAATCGTTTTCAGTGGATTCCAATAAACTAGTATTGGGTTGTATGCTATGTTTATTGGGAATAAATAAATCTAAGTAATTTAATTTCACAAGCTAGGGCTAGTGATTGCGCCTATGTTGCTGCGAAGTTGTGAAGGCATTGGTGGTGTGGTTGGAGTTGACCTGGTGAGTGTACTGGGCAACAAAGTCCTCTATCGTTAAATGTTTCATGTTGCCTGTTACAATGGAAGCTAACAACTTTTTAGTTGCAAATTAAGTAAAAGGGTTGCCTGTTGTGAGTAAACCACAGATCTGGGATTCTGGGATCCCTATGTCCTCTGCATTAAGTTCAGGATGAAATAGAGCACGGCAAGGGGATCACTAATTCTGCTCTCTCATTGGCTGGCCGCTGTGACGTCTTCAGTAGCCCTCCCTGCTCCACTGAGGTAGGCTCTCTTCACGCTGGGAAGGGCTTGAAGATTTTCGGCTTTTAAATTTAAGTTGGGGGAGAAGTTTTTTATGAATAGAGCTTCTAAGATAGGCAATCTTCTTTGATCTTTATTAATTGCTAATATTTCTGTGTTCTCAACCAAGATCTTTCTCTTCAAAGTCGCATTGTGTTCATCTCTGTGATTGTTTTTAGGGGTTCTTTACGATAAATGGTAAGACCATTTATCACAGATGACGTGATAACTTCATGATTGTCATGCCAATAAAGGTAGACAGTTGGGTTGCACAAATCCTATACTTACAGGTGTACCTATGGATGACATGAATTTGTTTTAAATCATTGTCGGTCTGCCTGGTATAATTCTTCAGTAGGAGATTAGAGGTCTTCTTGTTCTGATAGTAAATAATTAGGTTGATTTTGGTGGTGGCTTCAGTAGGTTGGATGTTCCTTTTGATGATCTGTTGCATAATCCTTTTATCTTCTTTATAGGCCGTTGAGAAGAAGAATTTATAGTATGTATTGATAAAATTTTCGGCAGTGGAGTCTTGGTTGTTAAAAAACCTCCATTGTTGTACCATCTGTTGATGATTTCTTAGCGACTCTCTCAATATCCTTATTTGCAAAGCCATTGTTTATCAGAATCTGAGAGGGTCTATGTATTTCTATGTGTACAGTGGCTAAGTGCTCTTCTTATGTATGCACTGATGGTAGAATGTTTATGCCATTGAGGCAATGTCCAGGGTTAGATACATTGACGTATACAGAAGTATGAAAATTACCTGCTCTAAAAATGAGAGGGATCTGTCCTCACTCTGTTCTATGGTGATATAAAGACCAGATGCTTCCATAAGGCACCGTTGTAGCTCTTATATTTGATGCTGATGTTCGGCTTTAACGAATATATTGTATATATAGCCAAAGTATATTTGTGGCTTTTGATGTTCGCTGAACACCTCTTCTTCTACAGTGACTTGCTACCCATAACTAAATTAGCAAAAAGTACTCCAAGGGGTGATCCCAAAGCAACGCCATCAGTTTGGCAGTACTTGTTTCCTCTAGGGCACGAAAATGGGGCTTCTTTGGTGCAACATTCCAGCAGGGCTCTCATTGTCGTCTCAGGGATATCACAGTCAGGAGTAGCATAATTTCTGGTAGACTTTATTTATTATGTAATGGATTGTCCGGTCCACAGGAACGTTGGTGAAGAGGGCTCAACATCCAGAGGTGTGATGTTTCCGCTTGAGTCGTTATTGGTCAGAAGATCCAAAAAATCAGTCTGGGACTTCGCACTGTAGGCAACGGGAGTATATGAAGATAGGATTTTTACAAGTTTTTTGGCTAAATGGTAGGTAGGGTTTGGGATTTGGAATATAATAGGCCTCCGTGTGTTTCCAGGCTTGTGAGTTTTATCGTTGCCATAACAGTAGCTAAGGCCATTGACACCAGACAACTTAGGGAGCTTTGTGCCTCCATTAACTGCATTTACACACTCCCCTAGTATATTTACCTTTTTCTTTAGGGTACCTGTGGGGTCTTTTGTAATTCTTTTTAACTTACTTCCATCACTCAATATTGTGTCGATTTTCTGTGTATATATATAATAAAGTTAATTGTCAAACTTCTTCGTGGAGAATTAATTTTCACCATGTTCGCTGAAAATATTTTCCTTGACCTAAAAATTATAATTGCAAATTACTAAACAGATATTATGATGGTCAATATAGAGGTCCAAGGTCGCTGCAAATAATGTTATATTATCTCCTAAACCAATCAATGATTGTTCATCAAAATGTTCCCACGTATTTGATTTGTTAATGAAATGTGTATGTAACATTTCATTATTTCGTTTCTTAAAGGTCACAGTTCAAGGAAAAAGTTCAATTTAAAAAGTTGGTGTTTAAAATAATTTGAATTTCACCAATCTCGATTTCCTAGATGCTGATTATATAGACATTTTGTTGAGCAATTACCACATCCATAGTTTTACATTTAAGGTCAAAGGTACTAACCAAATGAAATACTAAATATAACAACATATTTGGTTTTGTATTTCCTGAACTGTGTGATGGATATTCACTAAGTATACAAGATATATCCAGAGTTTGTATGTAAAGACTAAGAAATAATAATACAGGATATATTACTCAAAGGTCAAGGCCATGGACACATGTTTAGGTTAAGTTTATTACTTCCTACTAATTTAAAATTAATAAAATTTATCTTGAAGGGGGGGGGGGGGGGGGTTTCTAGGAGATGTTTTCATAAGCTTGATGGAGGTCTAGCGAGGAAACTAAAAAATATATGAATACTTTAATTAATAGACCAAACAAACAGCCACTGTCCCCTTATAAGCCCCACACTACCAATTGTACGTGATTCAGCTTTCCTCTCACGTCCGTACCCACAATGATCACAGCAACACAGGGTTATAATGGAGGATGGTGCGGCTATGTGTCTTACAGGGTTTTTAATCCTTACAGAACCGGCGACGTCTTTTTGTGTTTATATCAGTTGCATTTAGACAATTAGGGTGGATGGGACTCGTTAGCCTTGGTCGGCAACTCATCTAGGGGAGACAACCTTATACAAATCCGGGTGGATGGGACTCGTCAGCCTTGGTTGGCAACCTGTCTAGGGGAGTAAACCTGATACAAATCCGTACTGCTTACCTAAGGGTAAGGCAGGTTAGTGGATGGATTAGCCGGACACCACTGTAGAAAAATAGTGCTAACAAGATACACAGAGGGCCTCGGAGTCGGACGGATCCTGAATTGAGTGGTCAATCCTGTAAGTCCTTCACTAAACTGGCTCGGGTTGTCCCTCTCACAGGGAATAGGTCCGCTTGGGGGCATTCTGTGTATGGCCACCCTCGTAAGGGGAGTAAGGCGTCTGGCAATAGATAGATAGATAGATTTAGACAATTGTATGATGCTTAGGAAGGATATATGGTAGCTGAAAGAATTGAGATAGTCTGTAATCTTTTAACTGGTAGACCTCCTTTCTAAACTGAATAAAACAGTCTAATAGTTACCAGAATATAATGAAAAGGATGTCACCGGTACTGAACGGGTTAAGCATTTGTCTGTAATCTACTCCTCACCAAGTGTTACCACCTAATCTCTATTTGTTGCGCTTCCCCGTACCATGTACACTCGACCAAAACACAATCTTTTCACTAACACTCTAAACATTCTGGAAGTGGGTCGAAATCTTGTGATAATGCCTCACAGGGGTATGTTTCACCCGATACATTTCGTTCACACTAGATTATTTACAGCTCACCAGTGTAATGATTGTTTTTTGGTCGAGTGTCCGGTTGGCCAAATAAGTCGTGTTTCCGCTGTCATTACGTTTTGCTCGCTGTGTGGTGTATTATTGTCTGTCGGATGTTGAATAGGGTGTTTAGAGATTGGAATATGTTTGTATATCTCACTCGAAACGATGAATTAAAGCTTAGATAGTACTGATGCCAAATATTGATCGAAATATACTTGGTGCCGCGACATCACTTAGTTGGCTTACTGTACTTACCCTACTCTAACAAACGTAAGTCATGAGCAGTTAACTCTTTCAGTACTGGTGACATCCTATTCATTATATTCTGGCAACTACTAGAAAGGATGTCTACCCGATAAAAGATTACAGAATATCTCAAGTATTCCTTTTAGCTACCATATATCCTTCCTAGGCTTCACAAAATCGTATAAATGCAGCTGAAATATAAACCAAAAGACGTCGCCGGTACATTAAGGGTTGAAAACCTGGATGACTCAGGTTTATTTATATATATATGTTTCTTCTATGTGTATGAAGGTGACAAAAGGCAAAGCTGTCTGTAACAAGGATGTAGCAGAGATGAGAATGTTGAAGTGAATGTGTGGAGTAACTAAGATGGATGTAAACATAATTGGAAGGACTAGTCACTAGACTCTAGAGGAACGACAAGAGTGGGAGAGATATCAAAGAAACTGTAAGAGAAAATACTTAGGGGGCCTACCTCGTTTTTGTTCACTTTCTCACTCTCTGGGTTGTACCCATTCGGCCCACTGTTGTAAGATTGTTATCCCTATCCACGTGTCGTGTCGATTATTTCCTGGCGAGTGGGAGCCAGCCAGCATTTATTTTTATTTTTGTTTTATGCCAGCAGGCTAAATTTGTATAGTATTCGATAAAAACAAAATCTCCGGCGAAGCCGGATTTCTCCATACAATGCTGACGAGCAATCGACACCTGGATGGGGATAAACGTCATAAAACAGTAGGCTGAATAATGCCGAATGGATACAAGCCAGAGAGAGAGAGAACTATAAGCAGGTGACCCCCCTTAAGTGGTATGGCCATGTGATGAGAGGAGAAGATTATCTGGGATACAGAGTGTTGGGGATGGAGGTACGTGGAAGGAGAAACAGAGGGGGGGAGATTGTAGGTAATAATCGAGCAGGGCAGTGCCCAGGGAAGGCCACATAGGCATATGCTACGGAGTTGCTTGAACTCCTGTTTCATTTGCCTGGTGTCCCCCTCTGTTTCATTTGCCTGGTGTCCCCCTCTGTTTCAATGTGTGCCTCATCTACACAGAGGGTAATCCATCTACCTCTCACAATCGTCTCATCCTATTTATCTCACTTACTCTCATGGTTATTTTATGATAATTTGTATTCTGCACATGCATCATTATTGTATTTATTTATTTTGTATGTAAACTAAGCTTACCATCCTCATATCTGTACATCTCATGTTCATCGACTAAATTGTAAAATGTGTATTTTCAGCTCATGAGGCTGCCATTCTTTAATAAACCGTTTATTATTATTATTATTATTATTATTTCACTACAATTAAAAAGCACACCAGACATTTTTCCAAAACATCTAAATTACCTATAATGTATCTTGATTTTGGCTCTCTGTCACTCTTTCAACCTTTGGGAGAGAAACTTGTTACAGGCAGCTTTGTCATTTGTCTCCTTCATACACATATAAAACAAAAAAGATACACAAATAACGGAGGTGGATATAATAGTGTAAATGATGACCTGAGAGCGAAGGGCTTAAACAGGGGAAGAGGCGAGGGAGAAGATTGACCAAAAACATCGACCCCTCGTGAAAATGGGAAAAGAAGCAGGCAAAGAAGATCTAGACAATACATTCTTTGATATCTATAAAATATAATATGCACATGAAAAGTAAACTATTATACTTTCTTATTTACGCTAATCAATTGCTACTAGAAGGGACATTAGTATCCCAACTAATAAATTACACATCTGATATGTCTTTCTTTCGAATTCCTTACAAATAATTACCAGGAATTAACACAAATCTTAGAACTATTAACCCGGGAACTGCGGGAAGACTCTTAAGAGTTCCCCCGGCGGACTGCGGGAAGACTCTTCGAGTCAGGGGGGAAAAAAAGTCAATTTAAAACACCGAATTATTTATTTTTATTTTTATTTTTTTTATTTTTTTTTGCCCCTTGGCCAAATATCACTCCTCCACTTCCCCTCCTTCCCCAGTTTCCTCCCCTCCTTCAGTTATCACCTATTTTCCCTGTTATTCCCTTTTCCTGTGGTCTATTTTCGTGCTAACATTAGCGAGTTGGTAGCAGGGCATTGTCATCACTGTTAGCAAGCGAGTGCAAGAGAGAGAGAGAGAGAGTATCGATCGACAGTCTCTCTCCAGAGGTGGAGGAAAGTGGTGGGCTGGGAGGTTGCCTCAGCCATACATTGTGTAACTCCCGGCCTGTATCGCCGATTTTGACCATCCAAACGCTGTTTCCACTTGTTTTATTGTTGTAACAGGTTAATACCTTTATAATCAACCTATAATAGGCACATATGGATAAGTATTAATGCTATTTATGGTAAAATAAATATTTTAGTGATGGGAACAGCTCAAATACGTCAGCCCAGGAGTGTGGTGTCTCATTCCCCCCATGCGCACTTCAGAGGTTGAAGCTTAATATATTATCAACAAGTAAATACGGTCTATACAATTCTTTGTTATGATAGATCAACTTTAATCAATACTGGTAGTAAAATGTGAATTTTATTTTATCTGGTCAGTGATTCAATATCTTAAACAGAAATTAGTTTTAGTAATTGTATACGATCTGTGTAAATAATAGAGTAAATTAGTTTAAGAGGCTAGAGGCTATTTTGTTTTGTTTTGTCTATTAATTAATATATTCATTAATTTTATACTCCTCACTAGACCTCCATCAAGCTTAGAAAAACACCCCCTAGACTCCCTTTCAAGATAAATTTGTAAATTTTTCGGTAGAAAAATGTCCAGGCCAAAGGCCAGTTCCTCTTAAAATTACAGGCTCGCTATCGCTCGCCAGCAAAAAATTGAAACCTAAATGGCACGAAAGGTCTTAAAATTGACAACGAAATTGGATAAAAGGTGTTAAATTCGCCAAACTAATGGTCTGAACGTCTTAAAATGTGAATGAAGTGACGGGGTTCGGCCATAATAAGCCAAAACCCCTCAAGTACCAGCTGCCACATGAAGAAGAGAAACAGAAACCACAATGCCGCATTGCAACCATAAAGGCAGAGCGCACAAAGGCAAGTCTCCCCACCTCCAGCAGAGAAGTAAACAACACCACGGTACCCACGTGAGACAAAACGAGCCGCTCCCCAATCACCCCGGCATCTACACACCTGGGCAACAAGAGCTGCTCCCCGTACATCGAGACATCTCCCTACCCGAGCCAGACTTGGACTACAGCGAGGAGATGTTTACGAAAATGCGCCACCAACCTCCTCGGTTCCTTCATTTCCAACCAGATCATCATATACACAAATACAATAGCTAAGAGGGCAAACAAGCAAAATTCTCATATTCCCTCTCATTATATATTCCTTCCATATCATACCCAAATTACCTGTCTGCAGCCAAAGCAGAAATTCATTTATCATCCAAACATCAAGGCATCTTCATACCTCAAACTAATATTAATAAATCAAAAATGTGTTCACTATTATCACGATATATGTAACATAATTTTAGGAACCTAAATAACCTTCGCATAAATAAAAATGTGTATCACGCATGCCTCTTGTTACGACCGGGGCTACGAATAAAACAAGGGCACTTAATGATTGGACTAGTAATAGGGCACTATGCAACAACGGTACGCTAGATCCAAACCCTCGAACTTATATGCCGGCGAACAAAAACACCTATACCCTCCAGAGTTAATCTGCGATAACGGGGTATCCTTAACTGGGCATAAATGTACTCTACTTCAGGCTAACCCACACTGGTATAGCCTGATAACAAACAAGATGCAAGTTACGTTAAAATGCATAAAAGGGAAGCTATGGAAGATCAATTAAATCACTGCAAGATTTAATACAATAAAAAGATGCTTCAATACACTTACTCTAAACAACAATAAACTCTTCACTCCTATCTGAAAGAAAGTGAAGTATAGTCCTACAGCATAGACCTGGAAACTTCTGAAGAAAGTCTGATGCTCATAAGATGCTCGTATCTTAAATTATATAAAGGCAGGAGGCAGGACACCACACGTGTAGACTGAATACACTAAAAGATAGGACATATAATGTTAACTGACACGAGAATACTATAAATGCGCAACGGTAGCAATGCTCGACACTAAAAGAAGTACTTCCTCATCAACGAAACAGTCTGCTATGGTTGTGCAACTCAACAACAACCTAGACTAATAAATGTTGTGAATAATAATGCATACATAACAAAAAGAGCTCATGTCCTAACTAGTGTCTGCTCGGCGAATAAAGTCTAGCTGGGATATCAAGGTTAGGAAACTGTGGCTGAGCAAGACAGGCTCATAGCCTAGCGTTGTCCTTAAGGCAGTATGATTAAAGTTACGGTAATGACGGGATGCTCTCTTGGTAGATCCAGATCTCAAGTAACAGGTTCTACCCTGTCGATCCCACTAAAGTCAAGCAAAGAGGCATCACTGTGTTATAAGGTAGTAGGCTAATGCCCTCTTACAACACGATGCTGCACTCGCAAAGGACACAACCAAAAGGACAACCTAGGCTACCACAGAAACCGTCTAAGTCATGTAGGTATAAGCAAACAGTACACACATCGGTGACAACGACAACAGAAACCTTATCCCAATCTAGCATTAAATAACCGAGCAGAGCACGAATGATAATGAGGGAGACACACACAAAGAGTCATCAAACCTCCATAGACTAAGGACACTGAGGGAGACACACACAGTTATCAAACCTCCATAGACTAAGAACCCTTATAGCCTATTCTAATACATGTAAATATATATGAGAGCGACGCACACAATACGATGGGCCGATATGAAATAGTGTACAGAACCCAAAGGGAGTGTTGTGATGTTAAAAGATTAGAGGAATGAAAGAAAGGAAGTTGAGTGAGAGAGACAGTATCAGAATGGTGGAGATATGCGAGACAGTTATAAAAAGGATGTTAGTCGTGTGCACCCCTAGCCTGCTCTGAGGAGAACAGCTCCTGTGGACTGCAGGACCCCACAAAGGCGCGATGGTCGGCCAATCACGGGCCGGTATGTCACAAGGCAGCAGGCCCCTAGAACGCGCCAGGAACCACCAGCCAATCAAAGGCGAGAGAAAGCCCGCGCGAGCGGGAAAACTCCTCTGGGAGGAGGAGGGAGGAGGGAGGCAACACTCACTACCCCCTCGCTGCCCGCTCTCTCTCTCGACTTCACACAACAATGCATCTTATATTCTACTCATGATATAAAATACTTCCCGTTGTCACAGACGAAAATAAAGACCACCACTGGACTATCTGTAACAATGCGAGTATTATGAAAGAAAGAACAACATTCTCTGATAACTGTAGCCCATTTCACTGCCCTGGCGAGCGCTAGTGGCTAACGAGAGGCGATTCTGCCAACGCTGGTAGGCGTCACACCCCGCCCAAGATATGGGACGCTCAACATTAGGCGAGCACCATATCTGACAAGGCAGAATGCCGACAAGACCCGCCACAACCAGCCACTCCACCAGAAATGAAATGCAAAGCTCAATCTTAAATAAAACAACATATTAGCATAAAGAAAATCTTATAACCCCTCCCAAACATAATAGTATAATTTTAGCCTGCTATGCTCCCTGAGAGAGCTTCACAGAGCCCAGCCTACTAAGTGAAAGACAGGTTCAACTTAGGACTTTAGCTATAACATTGGCAACTTACAATTAAATATAAAAAAGAAAGAGTTTTTATGTGATTTTTTTTTTATATAATTTTAATTTTGTTTTTTGACGGCTGCTCTACAGGGGCAAGCCTGATTTTTCTCCACTCTCAACACACACTGACTGAACGGCGAGGGTTCTCCTGCAAACAAACCCTCCCGTGACAAACAATCAGCCAAAACATTATCAGTGCCCTTAGCATGCCACACATCCAACTTGTGTTCCGACAGCAAAACAACACCTGACACTGATAAACTGCCCAGTTCATCACAAGACTGGCACTTCTCTTCGCTCTTTCCAGCAACGGGGCCTGCCAATAACCTTTCACTAGTTCTACCTTCGTGATGAGCGAGGCAACCCCGAAGCGGTCTATGGTGTCGTCAACTCTAGGTAATGGATAGGCGTCTGTCAGGGATAATGCTTCCATACTCTTGCAATCACCGTACACATGGATCTTGCCACTCAACTCAGGTTGCAAACTCACTGGCAACAACCACTCACGATATCCTTTATCCCTCAGACCCTTTTTTCACATGTCGTCTAGCTCTGTTTTCACGACAGGCTGTTGAGCAGGATTTATACGGTAGGGAACTAACTTGAGCCTTGCACTGTCTCCAGCCTCCATGTCGGATTCTACCCCGTACATCAGGCCTGGAGAAGCAACAAACATGCGGATGTACTGCCACAGCCTAGTAAACAACTCCTCTTGTCGCTTAGGAACAAGAGGTTGCAACTTATCTCGCAGAACAACATGCCTAGTGTCCTCCCACAACCCAGCCGAGACCGCAGCTACTAAACTATAGTCTCCCTCCTTCTCCACCTTCGTCCCTAGAACAGCCAGGTCATCTATCTATCTATCTATTGCCTGACGCCGTGATCCCCGAAGGGGTGGCCACGAACGAACCGCCCCCATGCACCTCTGTCCCCAGTCAGTCGACGCCCCTCCCCCCAACCAGCACCGCCTTCATTCATGTAGTTCCTCACTCCATCCTTCCACCTCATATTCGGTCTACCTCTCCCCCTCTGTCCCTCCACCTCGCTCTCGTACACCCTCTTAGTCATTCTCTCGCTTTCCATACGTTCCATATGGCCGAACCATCTCAAGTTGTTCCTTTTCACACTTTCCAGCACATCTACCTCCACACCACACCTCCTTCTTACTTCCTCATTAGTCTGTCTATCCCTCCATGTAATTCCGCACGCACTCCTTAAGTAATTCATTTCCACTGCTCTCACTCTTGGTCTGAGTCTCTCAACCAACGTCCATGCTTCGCTTCCGTAAGTCAGTGTCGGGATTACCACACTGTCATGCAAGGACTTCTTCACTTCCATACTGACCACCCTATTTCTTGTTACTGCTTTTAGCGTTCCTACAACCCTCTTCCCCTGTTGTACCCTCTCCCGCACCTCTTCATCCATAGACCCATCTTTACTCAACACACTGCCCAGATACTTAAAAGAGTTGACGATCTCCATAGCCTGACCGTTCAGCTTCACCTCACACTCTGTGACTTCACCCTTTTCGAAGACCATAACCTTGCTCTTCCCCGTATTTACCTTCAAATTCCGTTTTTCGCACACTGTTCCAAACTCATTTACCAGACCCTGCAACTCCCATTCATTATCACTCATCAGAACTGTATCATCCGCAAACAGCAGTATAGGTAGCTTCCACTCAATTCCCTCCCTTTTCAGCGATACACCAACATCCACTGCTCTTGATAGTATTTCTTTCATAACTCCATCCATATATACAGTAAACAACCACGGGGACATCACACACCCCTGTTTCAAACCAACATTCAGGTCAAAGAACTCGCTCTGCTCACTCTCCACACGTACTGCCGCCTTTGCACCCTCATACATGCTCTTCACTGCTTTCAGCAACTTGCCCTCTACTCCGTATATTCTAAGTACTTTCCACAAACCTTCTCTATCCACTCTGTCATAGGCCTTCTCCAAGTCCATAAAGGCAACATACACCTTTTGTTTCTTCTCCAGATACTTCTCCACAACACAATTCAGGGTAAAAATCTGATCTACACATCCTCTTCCCTTCCTAAAGCCTCCCTGCTCGTCGCCTATCCATTTCTCCGTTCTCACTCTCACTCTCTCAATCACTACCCTACTGTATACCTTCCCTACTACGCTTAGAAGACATATTCCTCGGTGGTTACCACACACTCCTCTTTCCCCTTTGCCCTTATATAGGGGGACTATTATGCCAGTCTTCCAGTCATCGGGTGCACTCCCCTTCTCCCATGCTAGTTTGCACATTTTCCATACCCATTCTATCACTATCTCACCAACCATACCTCAACATTTCCCCACACACTCCATCTGTTCCTGGTGCATTCCCCAACTTCACTCTTTTCATGGCTTCCCACACTTCTGACCTCCTGATCCCCACCTCCTCCTCCACTACTTCTCTTCTTCTCCCTCCCATACCATATCCAGCTATGTTTGCTGGCTCTTCATTCCTTTCATTTAGCAACTTACTGAAGTACTCCCTCATCTTTCGACTCTCTCTTGCTTCTCGGCTAGCATTCTCCCATTCTTATCTTTCACACCCTTACTATTTCCCTTGCTACCTTCCCTAACTTTCTTGACTTCTTTCCAGAACAGTTTCTTACTCTCCCTCCATTTTACACTCAGATTCCTTCCAAATTCCTCATCTACTCTTCTCTTACTTTCCTTCACTACTCTCTTCACCACCCTCTTACTCTCCACGTACCTCGCTCGTTTCTGTCTCTCGGAATCTTCATTCCCTCTACTACCCAACCACTCTCTATATGCTTTCTTCTTTTCTTCCACAGCTATTCTTACCTCTTCTGTCCACCATGCTGTACCTTTCACTGCCCTCCCTCTTCTCCTCACTCCACACACCTCCTCACATGCTGCACAGATCTCATCCTTAAACACCTTGCTCATCTCCTCCACTTCCTCCATAACTTCCAGGTCGAACCCACCTAGTCGTCTTTCCACTGCTCTCCTGTACTCCTCCTGACTTCCTCCTCCTGCAACCTCTCCACCCTCCTCACCATTCCACCCTCCTCTCGCCTCCCTCCCGCTCTCCTCACCCACTTCTTTTGTATCCTAACCTTAGCTACCACTACATAATGATCAGACAGACCCCCTCCAATACCCCTATACACCCTAGCATCCATCACAGATTTCTTCATTCGTTCATCCACACATACATAATCAATCAATGACTTTCGTTCCACCACTGTCTTATCCTTCATTGTCAACATCCGTTTCCACGTGTACCTGTGGATCATTCTGTGTCGGAAGAAGGTGTTGGCTATCCACAGCCTCCTCCCCACACATACGTCCACAAGTGCACTACCATTCCCATTCACCTCTGATGGTACCCCCCACCCTCCCACCACTCCCTCAACTTTCCTATCACCCACCTTACCATTCATATCCCCAATCAGAAATATTCTTTCGTTCTTGTCAAACTTCTCCAGGCACGCCTCCACATTCATCCAGAACTCCTCTTTCTTTCTTTCAAGTATATCCTCTGTCGGGGCATACACGCATACAATCACCCACGTTTGTATTCCTACTTTCATTCTCACCCACACAATCCTTGAACCCACAGACCCATACTCTCTTACACATTCCTTCCATTTGCTACTTACAAACAAACATGCACCTTCTCTCGCTATTCCTTCACTCACTCCAGCACACACACCTATTCCACACTCCCACTCTCTCACATCTGAACCTTTCCATTTGGTCTCTGTCATTCCACATACATCCAGCCTGGCATTCACTAACACTTCCAGAACCTCTCTCTCTTTTGTGCCATCATTCATGCCACTAACATTCCATGTCGCCATTCTCAGAATGTCCGAAGGCATGTCCTTAGTCGGTTGTGGTTCGTCAACGTTGGTTCCGTCCGCATCCGAGGCTGTTCGTTCGTTTTTTTTTGCTTAGATATTTTTTCCGGGTGGGGGTCGCAAGCCCACCGACCCAACCTCTTTAGTCGCCTCTTACGACACGCAGAAGGCACGTGGGGCATATTCTATTCCCTAACCCCCAGGGGTGTATTGCCTTAGAATACTGTATTGCCTTAGAATATTATGTGACAGAAAAATATAGATGTTATGCCTCTGAATAACAGTAAAACATAGAAAATATACAGGAACCACGGAAAATAAAAAATGCAGCACCACAGACAATTCCCCCTATCAGACGAGTTACACAGATCATTACAGGCATTTTGCGGGAGAGAGCTCTGCCCACTCCCAAGACAACAAAAAACATACTGCCCTCATACACAACATGGCCCAGTTTGTCCCTCTCTCTCTCTCTCAAGCCGTGTTCACCTGGTGCTGCCGGCAAAGTGAACACTACCTCAACTCACCCATAGTTCAACAGTTAACGGCAGCAAGCTAAACCAAACCATCTTCTTTGCCCTAGAACCCTCAGAGCAAAACGCGTGGACCTTTAGGGTGACAGGTGTTCCACTGGTGCACCACTTTTCTACTAGAACTTTAGGCGGGCTGACACAAGAAATGCTGCATTGTTCAAGGCTTAGAAAAGAAGTTCAGCACAACACTAGGTTGGCACCTGAAGTGCAACCCAGCAGCAGACTGAGGCACGAAGTCCACTACACCAGTAGGTTGACACATGAAGTGAAATCTAGCAGCAGGCTAGTATGGCAACCATCAACACCACTGCAATCCAGTTGCAAAGAGCCACATCACCACCCAATTGTAGAGAACCATCATCGCCGCCCTAGCCGAGCTCACCTGGTGCTGCAGCCAAAGTGAACACACCTTCAACTCGCCTATCTTTTGGCAGCTCAAGGCATCTAAAACTAACCAGCTTGAATATCATAGAACCCTCGGAGCAAGAAGTATAGACATTGATGACCTTCACAATTAATGCTACGGAGCACATCTCTACCAGACCTTCAGGTGGGCTGACACAAGAAGTCTAATATGGTTCCAAATTGAGACAACAAGTCCAGCACACCACCAAGTTGACACATGTAGTGCAATCTAGCAGCATGCTGTTACAAGATGTAGGGTAACCACCAACACCATCACCGTCCAGTTTCAGAGAACCACCATTGCCTTCTTATAACCGAGAGAGATAGAAGAAGAGGACTACCAGACACAAGCTACACAGTGCTTGTCTCTCTAAGCCATCTTCCACCACAGTGGAAGATTCTAACTCCTCTTTTACAACTACCATTAAGGTTCAGTCAACTCCCACCATCTTGGAGTACTCGGAATCGTACCACCATCGCCACCCGACGCTGCCGCCTATATCAACTTCAGTGTCATCGCCGCCGCATTCAGAGACCTGCAAGGGGCTACCGTACACATAATTATACCTTACCATGGTTTCACTTAAGACCCCTGGTGGCTACTTCTGAACTAGCGCCAGAGCTGCGACAGCAACATCAACAATACTCAACACCTAGGATATATAGATAAAGTTTCTTATTATTATATATGTTTTAATTATATAGTAGATGGCTACACTAAATGCTTTTACAATATGGTAGTCATGGGAATTTCGATGTGCAGCGGCTAATAACTAAAATCATAATTATAAGATTAATTATTGTAACAAAATATGCGCCGAAATACCGTCTTCCTTTTTATTTAATAATATAATGTGCAGTATTTATGATCATGGGTGACTGAGATATACTAAGCATCAATATACAATAGCTATACTCTTTGTCTGCTACACATATTGCGACATGTACCTTGTAATAATTAATTACTTATGAAGAGTGAGGGTGGGGAGCTACAGAATATTGTGTTATAAAATGACCAGGTCACTTACTGTACAACAATATTGTATCAAGCGGTAGCTTAGATAGAAGGACTTGCATAACATTACTGCAGGTGTACTTTATTTAAGAAATCTGTAAAATAAACTAGTAAAATATCCCTGTTAATTTAAGAACTCGTAACCAGAGCTTATTTCAATACAGTTTCAGATATTTGTTGTTATTCCCTCTCACTTTCATTCTACATTAATTATTATTTTTGTTTTATGTTTAATCTCAGTATTAACACTAGATTAGCGGGCTAGCGGTTTATTTATATGTACCGCCCAGCGGGGTGTTTTTAGCCAAAATAGGGCTGTTTACGTGATCATTTTCATGCCTAAATAAGACCCAGAGTGTAAAACAAGTATCTATCCCTGAAAGGGCATAAACAGAGATTTCCAATGACACCATAACGATCCTTTTATGATGGCTAGTTTTCTTGCAACAACCGCGCAACGCGAGTGCAAAAAGTATGTAATTCGTCACTTTCCCCATACAATTCCGTATATAGCGAGTGAGAGAGGGAGGGAAGAGGTGGGATTCGTGTCAGTAGGTTCGCCGCGGTGGTCTGGAGCAGTCATACGCTCGCTACTCTCCTGCCACCACTTGTCTCTCTCTCTCAGCAACATTACGTGCTGAAATTGCCACACGACCTATGTCGAGCGCCGCCAGATAGTCCAGATTTATTATACTCGACTTATGTTGCGCGCCGACACTTAGGGGTTAATATATCACCAGACGCCGTAACCCCCGATAGTGAGTCGCTGTGAATTAATCACCCTCATGTGCTTCCACATCCACACGCCGAGGCAACTCACTCTGATGACGACTCCTTAACCCTTTCTGTCTTTCATATTTCATTTTAGCTACATTTAGACGATTTTATGAAGCTTAGGAATGGTATATGGTAGCTAAAAGGATTAATTGAGATACTCTGTAGCCTATTAATGGGCAGACGTCCTTCCTAAGCTGATTAAAACCATCTTATAGTTGCCTGAATGTAATGAAAAGGACGTCCCCGGTACTTAATGGGTTAAAGTGTACTGGACTGACAATTATCAACTTCTGCAACATTCGTGGCCTTTCCTTTAACTTTCACTCTTTGGAACACCACCTCTCCTCCAACAAACCTGATCTTCTTTTGCTCACAGAGATGCAGGTGTTTCTTCCTACTTTCTCAATCCTAGTTTCAAAGCCAAATGCGGGTGTTTTGTGTATATGCATAACAAACTCACTTGCTCTTGTGTACCATACTTTGGCTTCTTTGAATTCTTAAGTCTTTGGCTCAAACTTTCCTGTTAGTCTCAAGCTACATATTTCTGGTCTGTCTATCTATTCTCTATTTATACGGAGATGCCTAAATTCTTTGACTATCTAAACTCTAAAGTGGAATATATTCTATCCATCTCTCCTTTCTCTTAAATTTTCAATTTAAGTGATTTTAATGTTCACCATCACTCTCCTTTCATTTCACTGATCTACCTGGTGAAGAAGCTTACATCTGGAGCATACATGCCCTGCAGCAGCACCCTACTCGTATCTTGACCGCCTTGTTGATCGGCCCAACAGCCTTGACTTAGTTCTAATTAACCTCTAATCTTTCTGCTTGCACTGTAAAAAAAATCTCTCCGTTGGGCTCCTCCGATCATAACCTTATCTCTGTGTCCTGTCCTATCTCTCCAGTACGGCCATTAGCTCCTCCAAGCCGGCTGCGCTAGTGGCACTTTGGTGCTGACTTTAACTGCTTCAAGCTCCGTGTGTCCGGACATTTTGACTCTAATTACGTCCCTTAAATTTGGCTCTATTTCACGATTTCAATTTTTTGGGGGACACTTGTTACAGGCAGCTTTGCCTTTCTCTACCTTCATATACATAATATTAAGGGGAGTGACCTGCTTTGTTTCTCTTTCTCTCATTTTCTCTCTTTCTCGGACTTGTATCCATTTGGCCCCATTCAGCCAACTGTTTTAAGACGTTTATCCCCATCCAGGTGTCGATTTCATCCTGGCCAGCGATAGCGAGCCAGCATTGTATGGAGAAATCCGGCTTCGCCGGAGACATTTTTCTATCGAAAAATTTACAAATTTAGCTTGCTGTCAAAACAAAAATATATATATGGTGGCTCGCTACTGCTCGCCAGGAAAATATTGACACTTGGATGGGGGTAAACGTCTTAAAACAGTAGGTTGAATGGGGCCGAATGGATACAAGCCAGAGAAAGAGAGAACAGGAGAGGGAAAGAAAACAGGTCACCCCCCTTAAGTAGGTTATAGAATATAGTGTTTTTGGTAACAGGCGTTAATACAGGTAAATATGCTTAGCCTTGTATAATATATAGTGTTATGAGAGAATATTACCTTATAGAATATTGGTTTAATTGGTGAAAGGCACTCATACAGCTTAAGTTACTTATCCTTGTATTTATCAAAGTCCTTATTTATGTAAGGTTTGTAGTATAGTGACTATAATTCAATTAGTAATATGCACTAGAGTAAGTAGGTTTGCTTAGTAGGAATGGTGACTACATCAGCTATTGTAATGGGTAAGTGCTTAGATATTTACGATTTTGCCATATACAGTACATTATGAAGCAATCGGATATGGAAATTAGTGCTTGCTGTTATGGGTGTGACAATTGGCTAGTCGGGTTGTACGATTTATCTGAAACAATATTTGGAATAGCCTATTGATAAACAGTCGCTAATGGGAGTATCATCCATAGTGTGGTACTGAACTACCCATATAGTAATTATTCATACCTTACACAAATTTCGTATTTTGCCAAGAGCCACGTGAGACCCGAAATATAGACTACTGGAGGTGTTAATTTATATGGGAACACAGTGCTTAAGATTATAAATGTATTACTATTACTATAATTACCATTCTTAATACAAGATACATGCATGTATGAAGTAGTCTTAATGGTCTCACATTGAACATTATATGACAAATGGATTGTTAAATATACTAATAACGCAATCACAGCTAAACATTTTTAATCCCAAGAAAACCTCACCGTACAGAAAATCAAATATTAACACACAAAGGCAAGTATTTTAACTGCAAACGCTGAAGCCAGAACTAACATCAAACACACACAACGGAACACACTCATACACACGTCAACGCACTTACACAAGCCAACACACACATACACACACACATACACATACACACACACATACACACACACACACACGCACACACACAAGCGAGCCTATAAATAATATAATTAATTAATGTCACTCACAACACCAAACACCTCCCAATGAAATTAATGAAAGCATGTGATCCTCTCGGATTCGAACCTGGGATACCACATACAGATTTTAAACACTAACCATTACACCATCAAGACAGTTAAAGGTTAAGTACAAGATTAAGACATTGATAGATGCATAATTATGTAGGGGAAAGTACACACATAATATATATATATATACACAAACAGACGCATGCTAAATAACATACTTTCCGCCTGGGATTTTAATATTAGACTCAGGTGATTAAGGGACAATATACTATGTTTATCTTAACAAGGGAGAATATTGCCATGTACAGTCGTCTGCATAAATAGCTGGTACATTACAATTATACAAATGAGAGACAGTGAACATTGAATGAGGCATGTGTTTACAGGAAATGTTTCAGATATGTCATTAGCGTGTCAACATTGTTCGGTAAAATATATATATATCCAATTTAACTGCAGCGATTGTACATTTGCCCGCATAAGTTCTGTTCCTCTCCGAGATCTTCTACATGGACATATAACGCGCATGGTTGAATTACGAGTGTAGTTTCTTATGCAGCGGCCGATAACTCGTCTTACTAGTCCACTAATAGTTAAAAGAAACTACACTCGCAATTCACTCATACTAATATTACTTTCATACATAACATCACGACGAGGAACAGAACTTTTGCGGGCAACAGCACATAATGTATCTTGATTACTGAGCTCTTACTTGAAAATGAATAATGGAATATATTGTTAATAATGATCGCAAACCAATATCATAAAATAAATAATTGGGGGTTTGCTGATGCAGCAATTAAGTGTCAGGAAATCAACCGCAACGGGATGAATTTATTAATGATCGCTCTGGCCATGTGTTGTGGATAATCTCTCTCTCTCTCTCTCTCTCTCTCTCTCTCTCTCTCTCTCTCTCTCTCTCTCTCTCTCTCTCTCCCCGACTTTCTTCCGCTGCCAAGACTTATGAAAGCAAACAGCCAAAAATCTCTTCAATGGATTCCGAGCAAACTTTTCACTCCAAGGACAGGTCGGGTGTTTTCCTGCTTTGTTTCCCGACTTTTTTTTTTAGAAGGGAGGAGGGGGGGGGGGGGGGATGTTTACTTTTATTTCCTCCCTCTTTGAACTTTTCCTCGTCCTCCTTGTTGTTGGTTTTCAAGGGCTCAGATTTTCGTGGGGGTTGTGGTTTCGTGTTTACCCCATTCCTTTCTTTGTATAGCCTACATCTTTGTTTATGTCTTTTGTTGTCCCCCGTTCCTTTCTTGTTTATGGCTTTTATTAATATTCTGTGTCGCTGTTATTATTACGATGCGAGAGTAATGTATTATATGGTCAATTTTATGGATTTGTATGTATCAAATTGAATTGATTGAATTGAGTTTTACACATTCACATTATATTATACTTGTAAATTCCTATTTCCTATTAATCAACCATATTTTCCTATACATAAAACATCCTTTGCGCACACACTAATTCTTTGGGAATATATTCCTCTCAGAGTGTGTGTGTGTGTGTGTGTGTGTGTGTGTGTGTGTGTGTGTGTGTGTGCAACCCAAGCGCACAAACATATCGTGAGCGAGGACACAAGGCGGCATACTTGAGAAACGAAAGTGAGAAAAAACGCGCTTATGAAGAAAGAATTTTGAACAGAGATCAAGGAAGCTTTACTCCTCTGGTCTTCTCATGGTCGGGAGGTATGGGACCTTCTGCAAGTGTCTTCTATGCCAGATTAGCTGAACAAATATCAGAGAAAAAGCGCCAGCATAGAAGCCAAGTCATAACTTGGATGAGATGCCGGCTCTCTTTCTCTCTTCTCAGGTCTGCACTCCTATGTCTCAGGGGTACAAGGTCCTCCCCGCTACAGAGGACAAGAGTGAGAGACTTGGACTTTGAAATGGTCATGGCGGAGGGACGAATTGGGGAACAACTAGGTTGATTGTAGGGAGGTACTGGTACAATAAGATAAACTACAATGTAACTAGAATAAGATAGATTGTACACCACTTTGTAACTGTCACCTTAATAAAAAAAAAAAAAAGTGTGTGTGTGTAGAATGGCGTTTAACCTCTTCAGACTCATATGATGCAGAGGTTGCCAGATTAGCAATAAGAAATAGAGTTCTCTCACTCTTATAATTACCTCTCCAAAATTAGTTTTCTGCCCACAGCTAACTCAAAGACAACTGCAGAGGTTGAAGTAACTAAACTAAAGGTTTCTAAATACCCCTGATGGTAACAAAGGCTTTAAATCGGCTCACAATCGCGTCATATGTCGGAGAGGGTTAACAGTTGAATGGACTTTGATGGTACATCAGAACTACATTTGGTAACTCTCTATCTCTTTCTCTTCAAATAAAAAAAATGTACTATTAGTTTTCCATATATCTTCAACTCTTTCCTTATGAATTATATCTATTACTCGCTTACTTTCTGTCAAACTCATCTTTTTACACATTTATCAAGTTCTTTAATTTTCTTGATGAAGCTATATATGAAACGTTGTCAGTAAAGTGCTTCTCCTCACAAGGTGTTTATATTAATATTATCTTTAGTTTTATCAGATTTCTTTTACTAATATTCTACATTCCTTTATCTCCAATTCCTTATCCCTGGCTGGAATTCCAACATCTCTCCCCCCCCCCCCTCCTCCGCTTTAAGGGGAGATGGGACTTTTTTTCTGGGCCCCCTTCTTATTCATGTTTAGCCCCATTAGTTTTCACATTTTAAGATGTTCGGCTCATTAGTTTGGCGATTTTAAGACCTTTAAGAGACTTTAAGATTTTTCATGTCATTTAGGTGTCGTTTTTGTCCTGGCGAGCGAAAGCGAGCTTGTAATTTAAGAGGAATCAGCCTTCTGCCGAGACATTTTTCTATCGAAAAATTTAAAATTTTATCTTCAAGGAGGGACCTGTGCGTTTTTTTTTGTTTTATTTATTTATCTTGATGAAGGTTCTAAAGAGGAAACTATCACAAATATGCATAATATACAAATATACATAAAACAGCAAAATTCATAATATACGGCCATCCCCTCTTAACTTCAGTAACTTCTGTAAGCTCTTAGTTCCGTTTCTGTCAATGCAATTACCTCCTTCTCTGTCTCCCCTTCCTTCCGTCTTCAGATTGTTAAGGGGGGTCACCGTTTTTTGTTTTATCTTTCTCTCCTTTTCTTTCTTTCCTTGGCTTGTATCCATTCGGCCCCATTCAGGCAACTGTTGTATGACGTTTATCCCCATCCAGGTGTTGATTTCTTCCTGGCGAGCGATAGCGAGCCAGCATTGTATTGAGAAATCCGGCTCCGCCGGAGAAATTCTTCTATCAAAAATGTACAAATTTAGCTTGCTGTTAAAACCAATATATATATATATGCTGGCTCGCTACCGCTTGCCAGGATAATATTGACACCTGGATGGGGGTAAACGTCTTAAAATAGTAGGCTAAATGGGGCAACATAGATACAAGCCAAAGAGTGAGGGAGAGAAAGAGAAAAGAAGCGAGGTGGGGAGGCTCCCTGAACCCCTATACTGTACCAGCGACGTCTGTTTAATATTATTCCAGCTACTATTAGAAGAGTTTATTTAGTTTAAGAAGGGCCTCCAGCAATTTACAGACTTAAAACTACAGTATATCACCTAACCCTTTTTACTACCACAAATCCTCCGTAAGGGGAGATAGTTCACTTTTTGGGTGATTTTTGCATGTATTCGTTATTTTTCTAGTTTCCTCCCTAGACCTCCATCAAATTAAAAAAAAAACAAAAACAAAATTAATTTGTACATTTTTCGGTAGAAAATTTCCCGGCCGAAGGCCGATTCTTCCAACATTACAGGCTCACTATCGTTCGCCAGGGAAAAATAGACACCTAAATAGCAGGAAAGGTCTAAATATTGACGAAAAATGGGGCGAAAGGTCTTAAAATCGACTAACTAATGGGGCAAACATCTTAGCATCTGAAAACTAATGGGGCTAAACATGAGGGAGAAAGTGGTCCAGAAAACCGGCCCATCCTCCCTTAAACTGCCCAAAATAGTCTACATAAAACAGCTAGAACATAATTAGAAAGACGTGGCCGGTTAAGAAGCGGTTAACCCCTACTGTACCAGCGACGTCTGTTGTATTATACTCTAGCTGTATTTAGATGATTGTATGCAGCTTAGGATCTGTGGTAGTTAAAGGGGTTGATTGGCATTGTTTGAAGCCATATCATTGCTAGAGATCCTTCCTAAACTGAATTAAATCGTCTAAAGGTGGCCTGAATATAATGGAAAAGACATCGGCGGTACGGAAGGGGTTAAGTTTATCATCAGGTTCTTCGTTTTCTGTAATGTATTCCTTGCTTAGCTCTTTTAAATTCCTTCCACCTGTCTGTATTTCCTCCCTATTCTGCATTAATTTCTTTTCCCTGTGCTGTATTCAATTTCGCTTTCAAATATTCTCCTTCTCTGCAACTTCAACAAGAGCGCTCAAATTAGCCCACTCGTGTAGAAACATTAATATTGTAACTTTATTGATTTGTTTTTTATATTGTTATCCTCCCTCCATTAAGGGGAGATGTCCACTTGAGGGACTTTTTTCTTGACCCCTTTCTCTCTCATGTCTAGCCCCATTGCTTTTGAGATTTTAAGATGTTTGCCCCGTTAGTTTGGCGATTTTAAGAACTTTCACCCCATTTTAAGACCTTTCGTGCCATTCAGGTGTCTATTTTATCCTGGCGAGCGATAGCGAGCCTGTAACTTAAGAGGAGCCGGCCGTTGGCCGGGACATTTTTCTACCGAAAAATGTACACATTTATCTTGAAAAGGGGTCTAGGGGCTGTAATGTTAAGCTTGATGGAAGTCTAGCGAACTAACTAAAAACCTCCCATTAATGTGTGGATTTAAAGCGTTTCATCTCATTAGTATGGCGAATATAGTACACGTCACCCCATTTAGTATAATTTAGTATAAACTGTCCTTTTCTTTGTCAATATTAAGAACCTTTGTGTCATTTAGGTGTATTTTTCTTCCTGGCGAGCGTTTGCGAGCCTGTAATATTGGAGGAATCTGCCTTCGCCGGAACATTTTTCTACCGAAAATGATCTAATTAATCTCGAAAGGAGTCTTGATATGTGTTTTTGTTTTTTCTTCTTTTTTAAAGCTTGATGAAGGCCTAGGGAGAAAGCTAAAATTACATAAATAAAATGAATAAATACACAAACAAATAACACCTACCCCCTTAAATGTTGTTTGTGACGATATGGGTCACTCAACATCCATCTTACTTCTACATATTGATCTTGGATGGCTTTGATGGGCAAATGGAAACTTTAAGTGGGTCTCGATAATCACTTGTACCGCATGTTACCCCTTTAGCACGATGACGTAATTTTCGTCTTATTCTGGTTACCAATGGACGATTCTCTTTAGTTTAGAAGCTATTGATAGGACTTAAAGGAGTAACTACGATCTTTAGTTTAGAAGCTATTGTTACGGCTGGATCGGCAATACATATTCGGGATTCTTGATCGTAGGACAGAAATGGCTTATGTGACAACGACACGCTCGATTCCAGTCCCAAATACTATATGCTCCAGACAACAAAAGCACCAACGCCCTACAGAGTTATCGTCTATGGTAACGAGGTACCTTAACTCGGCGAAAGTGTACAACAGGGGTAGGCTATGAGGCTAAACTCCCTCAGACATTTATAGGTTACGTTATTAATAAAGAAATGCAATACTCAAGAAACTACGTTAATATTAAGCCTCTAATAATGTAGAATAGAAGCAGGCTAAAGGTATGACAGTGAAATGCTAAATGACAAATGTACACGCCTACTTGAAAGCGCGTGCACTAGAATAACTGTCCCCTACTAACATGCACTAGCATGTAGCATACAAGATGTTCATGATCCAGTAGATACCTAATAATACACATGGAAGGAACATAAACAGTAGTCACTTATTGTAATAATGAATCTATACTTGGAATAACTAAAAGGTTGCAGTCAACAGTACTGCGCCGGTAGCCTACTACCGCATAGGCTACTTCGCTTCTCTCACTCTGTCTCCCCTCTGAGTCTGTATGCGCCCTACGCAACAGAACTCCGGACACAGCAGCAAAACGACAGTGCAGTTAATTGATACATGAAAGTATTAATAGTGTTGTCTTGTGTGTGAGTAATGTGTATTGTAAAGTGTTATATACATAAACTTAAAGAGAGCTGCAATGCATAGTAAAATAAAGATATCACCCACTCATCATCCCCATGTGTTCTAGCTAGCAGGCCAAGTCACAGGAACAACGAGTCCCAGCACCGAAAGCGAGAACCCAGGAAAAGACTGTAGAGAACACAAGGACAGATAAATTACGTTACTCTACTATACCGGCACTACGAGCGAGCTGTAGTCTCTGGTACTACAGTCGCTCCTGGCTCGGTAGGCAAATCAAGGCTAAGTCCTCGCCCCTCTACAGACAACTCCTGGGCATGGTCGGGCTCTTACACATGGCACTAGTCTAGTCACAAATTGGATGATGAGCTGGGCACATAACTCGTGAACATGTAGAACGTTCACCAACTATCCTCATCAAGAAGATCGCTGTTCACATTAACCCCTTAAATCTAATACATGTAAATATATGCTTGTCCTAAGAGTAATACGAGAGGTGAGTGCTGAAACTCCTTTAGGACCTCAAGGGAAGGGTATGCATTTAAATAGAGAGAAGAATGAAATGAGAGTAATGTCGTCAGAGAGAAAGAGTGCAACCGTGAGAAATTGGGAGAGAGGGCAAGGGATGTTAGAGTCTCAAAGGTTCTAGGCAACCTGATCATGGAACACACAGCGAGCCTCCATGCAATGTGCAGTACGACAACATGGGCAGCCAGGCAGCATATGCAGGCGGCAATGTACTACCAACCCTGTCGCACCTAGCTATAAGCGCAGGGCTGCCAACCGGTCCATACGTCTGGCAACCACTGCTACCCTCTCGCTCTGAAGTCTAACTCACTCTCTCTCTCTGAATTCCTATTATCTCATCTATCAACTTCTCTATTGATACTACATATTAAATGGAAGGTCTCGACATGGCTTAAAACAAAACCCACCACTGGTTAGCAAATGACGAGACCTTTGCAGAGATACAAAGAACATAGTTATACGTTGTCACACTCAATATAAGCAACCAACACGGTACACGGCCCCGCACCGTGTCGATACAGTGGAGTACCAAGGAGTACAATCAGGTTGCGTTGCTACGCACTGGGTGCTTCACAGCCCCCCCAAGATTTTAGATAATCGACCTTAGAAGCATTATCAAAATCTGACAGGCAACCAACCGACCTGCTACCCTTAGCTGCCACTAATTGCAAAAGGTGCACAACAACTGAAGTGTGAATTATACATAAAACACAATATCGCATGCATCATGCTACAACAATAAAGACTTACAAAACTAAAACAAATTTTCTCGTTTATTTTATTGTTTTATAATCTTTTTGGACGGCGTTATGATAGCCTAATTTTACTCCTGCTCAACCCACACACCGTGCACGACTATCCTGGATCATCAACCCTTGATAGACAATCTGCTATCACGTTCTCACTCCCGGCAATATGCTGAATGTTGAGATTATACTCTTGGAGCATTAGGGACCACCTGGTCAACCGCATATTCCGATTGTGAAACTGATTTAGGAATTTCAAGGGATGATGGTCCGTATAAATCGTCACTACCGGGCCGTAGGCTGGAACATAAACTTCGAAATGTTTGAGCGACAAAACGATAGCAAGAAGCTCCTTCTCTATAGTCGAGTAATTCCTTTGTGCCGAATTAAACTTGCGAGAAAAGAAGCTCACTGGGTGTTCCAAGCCCTCGGAATCAGTCTGCAGTAACACTGCCCCGGCACCCACACCGCTGGCATCAGTCGCCAGCTGAAAACTCCTGGAGAAGTCTGGGGCTCTCAAAATCGGATGTGTACACAGCAGGTGCTTGACTAGGTCGAAAGCCCTCTGACACTCCGCAGCCCAACAGAACTTCACTGACTTCGACAGTAGATCAGTTAACGGTGCTAAGACAGTAGAGTATCCCCGGATGAAGCGCCTATAATAGCCTATCATACCTAGGAACCGCATGACCTGGCGCTTAGTGGTGGGCCTGGGAAACATATTGATAGCCTGTATCTTGCTCAGGGGGGGGCACACCCGGCCTAACCCGACCACGAAGCCAAGATACTGCACAGTAGCCTTTACAAACTCGCACTTCCTCAGGTTCACCACCAGCCCAGCATCGTGCAACTTCCCAAACAGGGTCTCTAAGTGCCTTAGGTGATTTTCAAAATTGTCATCATACACTATCACGTCATCAAGGTAGACCGTGCAGTTAGGGATTTCGTCACAAATATCGTTCATCAGGTTCTGAAACGTGGCAGGTGCGTTCTTAAGCCCATAAGGCATTACGTTACATTGGTAGGTCTTGCCATCTACCACAAAACCACAAACTTGCTTAGCTCGGTCCGACAGGGGTACTTGCCAGTAGCCTTTTACAAGATCAATTTTAGTAAGGTACTTTGCATTCCCTATCTTGTCCACGCTGTCGTCAACTCGAGGCAAAGGGTAAGGGTTGGTAGTGGTCAAGCCATTTAGCCTACGAAAATCTATGCAGAACCGCACCTTGCCGTCAGGTTTTGGCTGCAACGTGACGGGTGATGTCCACTTCACATAACCTTCAGTGATCATCCCTCTCTCAACCATGTACTTTAACTCCTCCCGTAAAGCTGGCAACTTTACCGGGGGCACACGGTAGGGCACTGACTTGAAGGGCACATTATCACCGACGTCCACGTCGTGCGTTACCCGAGTAGTGAGACCTGGGTGTTCGGCGAAAACAGAGGGGTATGACCTGAACAGGCCTAGGACAGCAGCACCCTGGTGCTCAGGCAGGTGACTTACAGCTTGCCTAGCCTCTTGTTCAGTATTCCCCGCCCACTGTTCCGCGGAAATGACACAGTCCCAGCTATCCTCCTCAGCAGCATGACTGTCCCCACCTCCTTCTCCACCCTGGCCGCTGCAGGCCAGCACAGGGACAGTGAGAGGCTCTGAGGGGCGTCTCACATACTCTTTCATGAGGTTAACATGACATAACTGATGTTTTTTTCTACGGTCAGGTGTTGCAACGAGATAATCAAGGTCGGACAGTTTCTTAGCCACCACATACGGCCCAATAAACTTGGCAGAAAGGGGGTGTCCAGGCAAAGGTAAAAGCAACATTACCTCCTGACCCACCGAAAACTCCCGAAGCTTCACCTTGGCGTCATACTGGTGCTTCATGACCGCCTGTGCATTAACCAAGTTATTACCTGCCGCTGCCATGCAACCTATAAGTCTCTCCCGGCTCTCAAGGATATATTTAAGTACAGACCCCGGCTTCTCTTCGCCCTCCCAGATCTCTTTCACCATACTTAAAGGTCCTCTCACATTATGGCCAAAGACTAGTTGATTTGGACTGAACCCCAGGCTCTCTCCTGGGACTTCACGTGCAGCGAACAGAACATACGGCAGACCCAAATCCCAATCAGTGTCATGTTCTGCACAGTAACAGCGTAGCATACTCTTCAGGGTCGAGTGCCACCGCTCCAAGACTCCCTGACTCTCGGGATGGTAGGCTGACGACACTACAGAACATATACCGTGCAACTGAAGGGTTTGCTTGAACAATTTGGATGTAAAATTGCTCCCCTGGTCTGACTGCACCTCACGTGGAAATCCATAACGGGAACAGAACAATAATAAGTTTTTAACAACTGCCTTTGCCGAGCCGTTTCTCATGGGGTATGCGTCCGGGTATCTCGTAGCCACATCCATGATTGTCAACAGGAATTTATTGCCACTACTAGTAGGCGGGAAAGGGCCAACCAAATCTACTACAACTTTGCTGAACGGAGGCCCGGTGACAGGTATGGGAAACAAAGGTGCCTTCGGGATTGTCTGGTTAGGCTTCCCCGTTGTCTGGCAGGTCGCACACCCAGCCACCCATGCACAGACATCAGCCTTGACCCCAGGCCACCAGAAAAACCTGCCCAATGCCGCCAATGTTTTTGTTACCCCCAAATGACCCGCCACCGGCACATCATGCGCCAGACACAATAAGGACTCTCTATACTTATTTGGAACAACCACCTGGTCTACTACCCTCGCACCGCCCTCCCACTTCGATTTGGGGTCTAGAAATCTGCGGTACAATATCCTGTTGAGCCTAAAGAAATCTCCCGGCTTCGCATCCCCATCTTCCTCCAACTCTATGGCACCATTGCTATAACGAGCTAGGCTAGCGTCTTGCAGCTGCTGCTCACTAATGTCCCTGGGCGTCAATGCATCAAGATGGTTTTGTAATAAGACATTACCCCGGCTAGTAGGCTCTACTGCCTTAGTGGCTCTCGCTACAGCTCTTGCCTCACGCGAAGTCTTACCCAACTCTGCCTTGTTACACACCATATCTGGGCCAGAGTCAACTCCCGTGTTTATTATAGGTCCAAGTACCGAATCACCGAGAAGTGCAGCAGAATCAATGTCCCTTTTCCTGCCCTTAGCAACCTTCTCCTGATCCTTCCTCCACTGTCCCCGAGGTTGAGTGCTAGGCTGTGCAGGAGCCGCAGAGCGAGATCGGGTTACCACACAGGCCATCTCATCCTGTTGGCACCTCCCAACCCATTCCCGATTCTCACCATCCACGTCGGCCGCCCTCTCGGCAACGACTAAGGGTGGAGTCCCGGAAGTGGGCACCGCAAAGTCGTTGCCGAGAAGAAGGTCGACGCCCTCAACTGGCAAACACTCAACGATCCCTACATCCAGCTCCCTGCACACCTCTCCCACTCTCAACTCCAACCTCACAAGTGGGTATGACCTCGTAGCATTTATACCCTGCACCACAACAACTCTGGCCGCATTTATCGGTTTCCCTGTGAAGTTCCTCAACAAAGTTTGCGAAGCCCCCGTATCCCTCAGCAAGTCAACCCTCCGTAGTTCACTCCCCCAGCTCACAAACCCGTGTCCCCGATGGCTACAGAAAGTGTCCCGGACAGGTGTCGAGCCTTCCGTACGCTTCTTTACCGCGTGTGCCTCAGCTGCTGACAACCTACCCCGGGCAGTTGCTGCAGCCTTCAGAGACACACCGATACTGTGAACCAATGACACCGGCTTAGCGGGAGTGTTACTAGGGCACTCACATGAATAATGGCCTGGCTTCTGACATTTGTAACATTTCACATCCCCAATGGGCTTCTTCCCTTGTGCGGGCGAAGAAGGGGCCTGACCTTTAGTAAACGGGAGAGGCTTGTGTTTGTAGGTGTTATTAGGTGCAATGCATTTAGTGTGGTTATGTGTGTCATAGGATTTGTTATTATCGAAAACTCTGGTGGGTGGGGTATAGCGCCCCTTCTGCCCTGACTCAGCCCTCTGAGCGGCACCGCAACCACGAATCAATGATAATCTGAGGTCTGCCATCTTGGCAGCCTCCTCTACTGTCTTGGGACATTTTTCCTTAATGTTCAGCGTTAGATCGGTTCCAGTGCATTTGTAAAACTGTTCCAGATAGAAAAGTTGCTTAATTTCCTCAGCCGACTCTGCGTGCTCGGACCGAAACCAGTTATTACCTGCATCTGTTAAGTCCCGTGCGTGCTCCATAAAACTGACGTCGCTCTTCTTATTCACGCCACGGAACTTCAATCTATAAGTTTCGGGTTGCAGTTCGTAGGCCCGGAGCACAGCCTCCTTCACCAGTCCATACACTACACTCTCGTCCAGTGACAGTGCATCGTAGGCTTTCAACCCCTTACCCACTAGACGTGATGAAACTAATGCTGCCCATTTAACCTCCGGCCAGTCATACTCACGACACTTCTTTTCGAAACGAGCAAAAAACTCAGTCACTGCTGTCTCATCAAATGCGGGTACCAACTTAATTAAATGCGAAAGTGAGTCTGTAACCCGGTGCCCACCACCGAGATGACGCCCCGTGGACTCTACTCTAGACTTCTCGACATCCATTTCAGCCTGGTACCTGGTTGCATCCTGATTGGCTTGGATTCTAGCAACCTCTATGCGTTCTACACTAGCCTGTTGTATCTGTATCCGAGTCTCCTGCAGCTTAAACTTAGCTAGTTCTAGCTGAAATAACATCTCAGGAGACAGGCCTGGGGGGGGAGAGCACAAAATGGGGGATCCACACCGAGACGTGTTTACGGGTAAGCCAGCTTGCCCTTGAGAACCCTCCTGCTGCATCGTGCTAAGACTCGCTGGCTGAGGGCCCAGCTCAGGGGTAGAGTGGAATGGAGGCTTGGAGGGAACCCCCCAAGACCCCACTCCACCCACCGCCCCATCGCCATCACCCAACAAACATGCCACCAAATTCTTCTTGGGCCAACTGTCAGGACAGTCCCGCCCCAAAACCGTGGCTAAACAGCGAAGACCGTAACAATCAATAGCCTGCAGGCGCTGTTCGGTCAAAGGTGTCTGCAAAAATGCCCGGGCATCCCTCTCTCCACTTATAACACTCCCCTCCCTAAACATCTGTTGTACTTGCTGGTTACTAGGCTGTACCGTGTTATCCTCCCCCGTAAATGATGAGTCATTAGACATAGTGCTGGTTATACAATTGCTGTTCATAAAAAAAAAGAAGTGCTTATTACTAATTGCAGTCTCGACTCACAAAATGTTAAAGATGCTTGAATGACTCTACTCTAGACACCCCCAACGAAACAATCTGCAAGTCCACCCATACAATAATGACACAATAAAAATTCCTCCAATATGCAAGAAAATTCTAGCCAGCTCTACTAGGTAGCATAGAATAGTTCTCCAAAAAACATGTGATAGGATACTACTGAATCTTGTGCAAGGTCGCCATTTTGTTACGGCTGGATCGGCAATACATATTCGGGATTCTTGATCGTAGGACAGAAATGGCTTATGTGACAACGACACGCTCGATTCCAGTCCCAAATACTATATGCTCCAGACAACAAAAGCACCAACGCCCTACAGAGTTATCGTCTATGGTAACGAGGTACCTTAACTCGGCGAAAGTGTACAACAGGGGTAGGCTATGAGGCTAAACTCCCTCAGACATTTATAGGTTACGTTATTAATAAAGAAATGCAATACTCAAGAAACTACGTTAATATTAAGCCTCTAATAATGTAGAATAGAAGCAGGCTAAAGGTATGACAGTGAAATGCTAAATGACAAATGTACACGCCTACTTGAAAGCGCGTGCACTAGAATAACTGTCCCCTACTAACATGCACTAGCATGTAGCATACAAGATGTTCATGATCCAGTAGATACCTAATAATACACATGGAAGGAACATAAACAGTAGTCACTTATTGTAATAATGAATCTATACTTGGAATAACTAAAAGGTTGCAGGCAACAGTACTGCGCCGGTAGCCTACTACCGCATAGGCTACTTCGCTTCTCTCACTCTGTCTCCCCTCTGAGTCTGTATGCGCCCTACGCAACAGAACTCCGGACACAGCAGCAAAACGACAGTGCAGTTAATTGATACATGAAAGTATTAATAGTGTTGTCTTGTGTGTGAGTAATGTGTATTGTAAAGTGTTATATACATAAACTTAAAGAGAGCTGCAATGCATAGTAAAATAAAGATATCACCCACTCATCATCCCCATGTGTTCTAGCTAGCAGGCCAAGTCACAGGAACAACGAGTCCCAGCACCGAAAGCGAGAACCCAGGAAAAGACTGTAGAGAACACAAGGACAGATAAATTACGTTACTCTACTATACCGGCACTACGAGCGAGCTGTAGTCTCTGGTACTACAGTCGCTCCTGGCTCGGTAGGCAAATCAAGGCTAAGTCCTCGCCCCTCTACAGACAACTCCTGGGCATGGTCGGGCTCTTACACATGGCACTAGTCTAGTCACAAATTGGATGATGAGCTGGGCATATAACTCGTGAACATGTAGAACGTTCACCAACTATCCTCATCAAGAAGATCGCTGTTCACATTAACCCCTTAAATCTAATACATGTAAATATATGCTTGTCCTAAGAGTAATACGAGAGGTGAGTGCTGAAACTCCTTTAGGACCTCAAGGGAAGGGTATGCATTTAAATAGAGAGAAGAATGAAATGAGAGTAATGTCGTCAGAGAGAAAGAGTGCAACCGTGAGAAATTGGGAGAGAGGGCAAGGGATGTTAGAGTCTCAAAGGTTCTAGGCAACCTGATCATGGAACACACAGCGAGCCTCCATGCAATGTGCAGTACGACAACATGGGCAGCCAGGCAGCATATGCAGGCGGCAATGTACTACCAACCCTGTCGCACCTAGCTATAAGCGCAGGGCTGCCAACCGGTCCATACGTCTGGCAACCACTGCTACCCTCTCGCTCTGAAGTCTAACTCACTCTCTCTCTCTGAATTCCTATT
>JBAKBP010006162.1:50000-113487 GCA_037953745.1 Lithodes maja | reverse complement strand
ATTCAACATCTGACAGACATTAATACAGCACAGAGCAAGCCAGTCGTAGTGACAGCTAAGACATGACTTATTAGCGCGACCGTACCATAAGGTGTCTTAAACATCTGTGTGTGATAACCCGGGTTGGAATCCTGGTGGATCACATAATTATATATTAGCGTGACCGTACCATAAGGTGTCTTAAACATCTGTGTGTGATAACCCGGGTTGGAATCCCGGTGGATCACATAATTATATGCTTTCATTAATTTCATTGGAGGTGTTTGGTGTTGTGGTGAAATAAATAGATTATGTATTATTGATTTTGTTAATGGGGGTGGCTGACTCGAGACAGAATAATAGCCAAATGTGTCCTATTCGTCATGAAATTAATAAGGTTTTTGTTGCAGGTTTACGCGCCACCCAGCCGTGCAGAGGAGGACTCGCCTGAACTTCCCAGAGTAATAGTCACCGCCGAAACAGCCACCCACCAACTCGAAATATCAGGTGACTTTCTTAACTTTAGCTTCATTTTTGTATGCTCTTTCCATCGGTATCATCAAAATTTGTTTGATAGAAATAGGAAGGTCACTTGAGAATACCGCGGCTACCTTGTGGCGCGCCCCTCTACCGTGGGACTCTCCCAGCCTACCTGGGTTTTTTTTTTTTTTTTTTTCTATGTGATTGAGGGAGGCAAAAGGCAGAACTGCCTATAACGAGTGCCTCCCCCATAGTTGAAAGAGTGACAGGGCCAATTTACCCCCGTGTCTCCCATACTGAGACTGTGATTTGTTTCTCATTCACGTAAGACACTCGACTCATATCGTTTGTTATTAGTAAGGGTTATTATTTCTACGTTCATGTTCCATCTTTGGTGCCATTTTAAGACTGAATATTTTGGTATAATCCTGTATAGCAAGCAACCGTGTATATACAGGGTGTTCCAGTAATGCTTTTCATAAATTATATGGTGGACTCGTCAGACAAAAATAAGAATACATTACTCTATGAACATGAGGTTGAGTATTTATAATAACGGAGTTATTACACGATTTAAGTTAACGGTAGATACAATGCCATTCAGTCCAAGGGGTAATGTTGCCATTTTAGTGGATTATATCCATTTGGCCTTCGCTATCGCTTGCTAGCCTCAAAATAGTGAGCAATAGCGATCTGACATTTCGGTAGAAAAATATGTCCGGCTTCGCCGGATTTGATTTTTCTACCCCTTGGACTGAATGGCATTGTATCTATCGTTAACTTAAATAGTGTAATAACTCTGTTATTATAAATACTCAACCTCATGTTCATAGAGTAATGTATTCTTATTTTTGTCTGACGAGTCCACCATATAATTTATGAAAAGCATTACTGGAACACCCTGTATATATATATCAATAATTTGGTATGTAACTATATATTTTAACATTTACATTCATAAATAGTACATTAATATACTTGGTTAGGTTAGGTTTTGGTTAGGTTAGGTTAGGCATCTGGATAAATCTACAGTTATACTACCCCTATTTTGTGGCTATTCTGTTGGTACTAATGGGTTAATATTATTAGTGGTAGACTTAGTATGGTTTGATGATGCGCGGAAATGTATATTTGACTTGAAATAGATACATTGAAGTGTTACAAACCTTCGCGAACCCATAAACGGGGAACGTGAGCTGGGTTTAGACCGTCGCGCACCCATAAACAGGGAACGTGAGCTGGGTTTAGACCGTCACGCACCCATCAACAGGGAACGTGAGCTGGGTTTAGACGGTCGCGCACCCATAAACAGGGAACGTGAGCTGGGTTTAGACCGCCGCGCACCCATAAACAGGGAACGTGAGCTGGGTTTAGACCGTCGCGCACCCATAAACAAGGAACGTGAGCTGGGTTTAGACCGGCACGCACCCATAATCAAGGAACGTGAGCTGGGTTTAGACTGTCGCAGAGACAGGGTAGTTTTCGGTTATTATGTTCTATCCAACAACCAACTCTACTCCTAAAATCGAGTAATAGGTTAGGCTAATTTAAAAAATACTTAAATGCGACGGTCCTCGGTATTAACCCTCCCCGTCATATGACGCAATTTTGAGCCTATTAGGGATACTTTAAAGCCTTTGTTACCATCAGGGGTATTTATAAACCTTTAGTTTAGTTACTTCAACCTCTGCAGTTGTCTTTGAGTTAGATGTGTTGAGCCTATTGAGGATACTTTAACGCCTTTGTTACCATCAGGGGTATTTATAAACCTTTAGTTTAGTTACTTAAACCTCTGCAGTTGTCTTTGAGTTAGATGTGTTGAGCCTATTGGGGATACTTTAAAGCCTTTGTTACCATCAGGGGTATTTATAAACCTTTAGTTTAGTTACTTCAATCTCTGCAGTTGTCTTTGAGTTAGCTGTGTTGAGCCTATTGGGGATACTTTAAAGCCTTTGTTACCATCAGGGGTATTTATAAACCTTTAGTTTAGTTACTTCAACCTCTGCAGTTGTCTTTGAGTTAGCTGTGTTGAGCCTATTGGGGATACTTTAAAGCCTTTGTTACCATCAGGGGTATTTATAAACCTTTAGTTTAGTTACTTCAACCTCTGCAGTTGTCTTTGAGTTAGCTGTGTTGAGCCCTATTGGGGATAATTTAAAGCCTTTGTTACCATCAAGGGTATTTATAAACCTTTAGTTTAGTTACTTCAACCTCTGCAGTTGTCTTTGAGTTAGCTGTGTTTAGCCTATTGGGGATACTTTAAAGCCTTTGTTACCATCAGGGGTATTTATATACCTTTAGTTTAGTTACTTCAACCTCTGCAGTTGTCTTTGAGTTAGCTGTATTGAGCCTATTGGGGATACTTTAAAGCCTTTGTTACCATAAGGGGTATTTATAAACCTTTAGTTTAGTTACTTCAACCTCTGCAGTTGTCTTTGAGTTAGCTGTGTTGAGACTATTGGGGATACTTTAAAGCCTTTACCATCAGTTTTTTTATATAAACCTTTAGTTTAGTTACTTCAACCTCTGCAGTTGTCTTTGAGTTAGCTGTGTTGAGCCTATTGGGGATACTTTAAAGCCTTTGTTACCATCAGGGGTATTTATAAACCTTTAGTTTAGTTACTTCAACCTCTGCAGTTGTCTTTGAGTTAGCTGTGTTGAGCCTATTGGGGATACTTTAAAGCCTTTATTACCATCAGGGGTATTTACAAACCTTTAGTTTAGTTACTTCAACCTCTGCAGTTGTCTTTGAGTTAAGGCTGCGTCCCATACAGTACGTAAAGACCCGACAAGAGCCGATCTTTTCAAAATATTTGAATTTTTGAAAAATCGTGCATGATCGAGCAACATCGTGTAAATAAATCGGCTCTACTCGAGTTCATCTGGAACTGGACGGGGTGCCCGCCGACAGGTCCGTGAAGTCGGCCAATAATTAGTGTATGCACTATTTTTCAGCCGACTGTTTTTGATGGTCGGGGAAAAAAAACGTTAAATTTTGGACGTGCTGCTGACGTATGTCGATCGGTTTTCGGACGTGCAGCAATCGTTTTTGACTTACAATAATCGGGAATTAATCGGGCAAAATGTTCGAACCAGACTATAGTAAGCTCGACACGACCATGACATGACAAACGCCCGACTAAAAACAGACAACCAATCCGATCCTTTCGATAACGATATCGTTACTTCGTTGTATCGTTATTTATCGAAGATATGGATATTTATCATATTTTAAATAAAAAATCTTAAATGCAGCAATGCTATCATTATTTTATTCGAAAAAAAAACACCTGCCATTACGAGGGTTCGGTTCCTTTTAGTTTACCTATTTATAGACTATTCTGCGGATTTCTGCCTGTTTGGCAATTAACCCGCTGAGTGCCAGCCAATTTTGACGGTGTGCTAGAGTTTTTTTTTTTTTTTTTTTTTTGGCTAAAGCTATCAAGTTGGGAGAGAAAGGAAGGATAATGGTAAAAAAAACCCACTCCCCTCGCCAGAAATCAGGTCCCCGATGGTCCCGAAAGTAGCTGAAAAGACACTATAGACTACAGAGACTTTTATGGTATCGGAATGTATGGGTGGGAGGGTGGTTTTGGGGTTGGTGGGGGGAAGGTAGAAGGGTAATTGACTTGTGTTATGAAGCCGATTGGTGAGGTAGTTTCGCCACCACGGATTTTCCTTTTTTCCTTTTCTTCGTACGGATACGCTAGAAGTGGGTGGTGGGAGGCGGTTGGGGGTGTGGTGGGGGGAAGGCAGAAGGGTTAGGGACTTGTCACACAAATATGGAACCGATTGGTGCAGTCGTTTCGCCGCCACAGATTTTCAATTTTTTTCCTTCTGACGGGACCGACAGTCAGCGAGTGGGTGGGAGGAGGGATTTGGGATTTTTGTGGTGGGTAGCCTAAAGGATAAGGTACATGTAGTAAAAATATGAAAGTCATAGGTGCGGTCGTTTCGCTGCTACGATTTTTTTTCGGCGAGGACGTATATATGCCTCCCTGGCACTCAGCGGGTTAATTAAAGATTGATTATCGCTATTTTGGAACAAAAAGTATGACGTTACCGTTAGTTAATTCGTTAAAGCTGGAAACAAATTTATCCGATAAACGTTAACCCGAAATCGTTAACGCGTTACATTATCGCGTTAGTGCCCACCTATGGGTAGACTGTGTGGGGGTCTACGGCCCCCGACCTTTATATAGGGTTGGGTACTTGGTCGTGCTTCTGTCGTAGGAGTCGACCCTGTCGGATGACACAGGTATGTATCGTGCGACACATTTGCGCAGCACATATGCTGCTCGTCTGGCAAACGACTAACATCCTATCAACATCCAACTTAGCGTACTGTGAACGTGTTGCGCGGACGTGTGTGTCGTACTGACATCTTAATAGGGTCACGAGTTAACGTGTGGCAGACGTAAATGTGTCGTGAGTGACGTGTGACTGACGTGTGAGTGACGTGCGACTGTCCTTGTCTGGCGAGCCTCGTGTCAAACGTGTCGATTCGGCAAAAAGTTGTTAAATCGGCTAACATCGGCCGTTGTCGTGTCTTGACGTACTGTATGGGACGCGGCCTTTAGCTGTGGGCAGAAAACTAATTTTGGAGAGGTAATTATAAAAGTGAGAGAACTATTTCTTATTGCTAATCTGGCAACCTCTGCATCATGAGAGTCTGAAGGGGTTAAATTAATGAACTGTGCTGCAGGGAGGTAAGGGGGGGGGGGTGAGGAGTGAAGGATGTTATGGAGAGATGCCACTACTTTCTGTGACACCCAATTTTGATAAATTTCCCAGAAAATTACTTTGGATCAAATTAAGCTTAGATTTGTAAATTGTGAGATTACAGTCAAAATTAACCCTTTCACGCATTTATGACGCAGAGGTTGCCAGATTAGCAATAAGAAATAGAGTTCTCTCACTCTTATAATTACCTCTCCACAATTAGTTTTCTGCCCACAGCTAACTCAAAGACAACTGCAGAGGTTGAAGTAACTAAACTAAAGGTTTCTAAATACCCCTGATGGTAACAAAAGGCTTTACAGTATCCCCAATAGGCTCAACACAGCTAACTCAAAGACAACTGCAGAGGTGGAAGTAACTAAACTAAGGGTTTATAAATACCCCTGATGGTAACAAAGGCTTTAAAGTATCCCTAATAGGCTCAACACAGCTAACTCAAAGACAACTGCAGAGGTTGAAGTAACTAAACTAAAGGTTTATAAATACCCCTGATGGTAACAAAGGCTTTAAAAGTATCCCCAATAGGCTCAACACAGCTAACTCAAAGACAACTGGAGAGGTTGAAGTAACTAAACTAAAGGTTTCTAAATACCCCTGATGGTAACAAAGGCTTTAAAGTATCCCCAATAGGCTCAACACACCTAACTCAAAGACAACTGCAGAGGTTGAAGTAACTAAACTAAAGGTTTATAAATACCCCTGATGGTAACAAAGGCTTTAAAGTATCCCCAATAGGCTCAACACAGCTAACTCAAAGACACCTGCAGAGGTTGAAGTAACTAAACTAAAGGTTTATAAATACCCCTGATGGTAACAAAGGCTTTAAAGTATCCCCAATAGGCTCAACACACCTAACTCAAAGACAACTGCAGAGGTTTAAGTAACTAAACTAAAGGTTTATAAATACCCCTGATGGTAACAAAGGCTTTAAAGTATCCCTAATAGGCTCAACACAGCTAACTCAAAGACAACTGCAGAGGTTGAAGTAACTAAACTAAAGGTTTCTAAATACCCCTGATGGTAACAAAGGCTTTAAAGTATCCCCAATAGGCTCAACACAGATAACTCAAAGACAACTGCAGAGGTTGAAGTAACTAAACTAAAGGTTTCTAAATACCCTGATGGTAACAAAGGCTTTAAAGTATCCCTAATAGGCTCAACACAGCTAACTCAAAGACAACTGCAGAGGTTGAAGTAACTAAACTAAAGGTTTATAAATACCCCTGATGGTAACAAAGGCTTTAAAGTATCCCCAATAGGCTCAACACAGCTAACTCAAAGACAACTGCAGAGGTTGAAGTAACTAAACTAAAGGTTTATAAATGCCCCTGATGATAACAAAGGTTTTAAAGTATCCCCAATAGGCTCAACACAGCTAACTCAAAGACAACTGCAGAGGTTGAAGTAACTAAACTAAAGGTTTCTAAATACCCCTGATGGTAACAAAGGCTTTAAAGTATCCCTAATAAGCTCAAAATTGCGTCAAGAACGTGAGAGGGTTAAACCAACTTACATAATAGAACATAACCTACTGTACCCGTTGTCGTAAAGCTACACAGGTACGCTTTGGTTTATCTAGGGCGACAGACAGGTAGCTTGTAAGGAAAGTATGATTGGAAGCCCATAATTGAGTATTAGCAATGTCCTCTACCGAAAGCTTCTGAAGAAACCGGAGAGAGACTGCCCATTTCCTGGTATCGTGAGCCCTGCCTATCACGCCGGGATTACTTTCCCTAATAACGTCAACAAGCAAGGAAGCTAACTTCTCGTAACACGCCTACCTGTCTGGTTGACCCATAATGCACCTGGTTGGCGAGGGTGCACACCCGTCATAAGCTTAGTGAGTGCTTGCACAGGAAATTAAGAGGTTATGAGTAAGGCCCCTCTTCAAGGCCGGGACAGAAAATTCAGAAAATACATGGTCAGAATGCTCGTTCTTAGCTATAAATGTGGAGGACGGCGCGATTTGTACATGATCGTGCAATCTCCCCAAACCGACGGCAATTAGGTTCGTTGCTCATCACCGTCGGCTCAGAGACTCTGTTTCCGGTGGCAAGAGCCATGAGGAATACAGCCTTTTTCAAAAGTGAATCAAAATCCGGCGCATTATAATATTTGCGCAATTGAAGTAGGCCTACTGATAAGGCTTTGTCAAGTGACCAAGTAGGCATGAGCTGACGGGGTGGTGGGCGAAGCTTGAAACACGCCCTCATAAATCCTTTCTCCTCCGTGAATATAAAAAAAGGGAGTTCTAATGGCAGACAAATGATTTTTTAAAGTGGTTACTGAAAATAGTTTCTGTTCGAATAGGTAGTCTAAATTTTTGAAAATTAAAACTTCTGAGGCAGTCTTTTGCCCTGACTCTACAATCCAGGTTGTGAAGGTTTTCCAATGGGATTGATATTGTCTCCTGGTAGACATAGTGTATTGATTCATTAGTTTATTAGTGACACTTTCCCCAAATTGAGCTAACCATTTGGCATTGTAAATGTCCACAAGGCAAAACTGAGCGAGGTCCGAATGTCGCCAATTGTGTCCAAGTGGAAAGCAGAGACCGGGAGGGACACCGGGTTGCCGCACCACTGTTGCAATTGATGGTACCATACCTGGGCTGGCCATATCGGCGCGCTCATCGAGACTAGGCTCCGGTGACCCCTCGGCTTGTGAATTACTTTTCATATTAGCACAGAATCTGGTGGAGGAAAAAGATAGATTGACGTCCACCTGGTCCAATCCACCAACAATGCATCGGGTCCCTCCGCCGGGGTTATATCCTGACGAGTTAGGAAGAGAGGGAGTCTGTGGTTCTCTTTGGATGCAAACTGGTCCACTTGTGGACGGTAAGGCTTTGCAATCATCTTGTCGAAGATGGCCTATTTGATTGTCCATTCTACTAGAGTGCTCCGCCGGCGAGAGAGAGCGTCTGCCCAGACGTTTGCCACGCCGGGGAGATATGTTGCATGCAGGCAAATGCCCAGCGATTCAGCCAGGGTAAAAATCTGTTCGGAAACTTTCAGCAACTCTTGGGACCTCACTGAGCCCTGTCTCTGAATACAGTAAACTGCAGTTTGGTTGTCCATGCGGAACGCTATTGATTTGTTTGTCAAAGTCACGCCGTGATTTTGGAGAAAAAAAAGAGAGGCACTAAAAGCTCTTGTTTGTTGATATGCCAGTGAGTGTCGTCTGACCAGGTGCCCTGCCCTTGATGGCCCTGGTTTGACTGATAGTCCCAACCTAGTGCCCCTGAGGCGTCTGTGTCTACCCATACCGTAGGAGGGGGAGAAACCCATGTCGTTATTGTGTGGAGGACTTCCCGCTTGGCCCAGACCGACAGTAAGCTGTGGATTAATGGAGGAATTGGCCATTATTTCTAATCCGGCGAGAGAGGAAAAAACTTTGTTTCCTTTCAGGATTAATCGTTTGACCTTCAGCCAGCCCAACTTCACAGTTAATTGTATCCAGTTGAGAGAGCCGATCAGGGAATCTCACGTCTTCCTGGTCGTATCCAGACTGTGGAGAAAACGGAACAGTTTCTTGCGAAATCTGTTTCGGTTGTCCACACTCTGAGTAAGAGTCAGATTGGCGGTATCCCAGACCAGCCCTATCCACTGAATAGTCCTTGTGGGGACAAGGAGAGACTTCGCCAAGTTCACCTTGAACCCAAGGGTTTGTACATGAGCTAACACTTGGTTTACATGATCGTGACATAAATCCTTTGAGTTCGCCACTACTAGCCAGTCGTCTAGATACCAAAACACCTGTATGCCCTGGACTAACAAAGGCAAAAGGGCTTGCCGGACTAATTTTGTGAACATTCTCGGTGCCAGGTTCAACCCGAAAGGCATTCTTTGGAAGACACAAGTCTCTTCCCTGACTCTCAGAGCGAGGAATTTTTGGAACCTCTATTGTTTATAGGGACATGCCAATAGGCATCTTTGAGATCGCTTGAGCACATCCAACCTTGCGGCGGAAGTGAGAGTCTTGAGTTGCTGTACTGTAAGTATCCTGAAGGGTGAATTCTCTATAAAGGTGTTCAGGTGCGAGAGATCGAGAACTGGTCGCATCTGCACACTGTCCCTTTTTGGCACTAAGAAGAGCCGTGAGGTGAAGACTAGGTGATTGGAATTGACTGGGATAAGGACATGTTTGGAAATCATTTCTTGGACTAGAGCCTCCTTCTCCTGAGACACACTGTTGTATTCCAGCGGCTGACGCAGTCGAGGCCGCCGGAGCCACCGCCAGGTGGTTCCTTTGCTCACTACTTTCCTGGACCAAGTCTTCTTGGGCCAGGCCGAACGGAACGAACCCAGGTGCAAACTGGGCCTGTCCTTCAAGGCAACCCTCAAATCCTGCGCCTTTAATCATGGTACTGGGAGACAGAGTATGGGTGGCTAGTTTTTTGGAGGGGGAGGTAGTTTGATATCTGGTGGCTGGCTAGTTTTGGTAGACGACTGCCCCTGATTACCCTTTTGTGGGGCTTTACCTTTGTACCCAGAGTATTTACCTTGTTTGGACTTGTGCAGATTACCTCCCTGCTGAGGAGGGGGTCTGGGGTCCCTTGGTGACTGTTTGGCCTGTGGCTGGTAAGGCTTGCTACCACCTTTTGACTTATGAAAGGGCTTCTTCGCCGGGTCCTTCCAAAGTTGGGAGGTAACCTGCTTCCAAGCATTAACCATATTAAACACTAGACTCCAGGTTTGTGAGTTAAGTAGGGGGGCAGTAAGGACCGGTGTGAGAGTTACCCGGCGACCTATGTCCGCCGGCAACTTCCTGACCAGATGGACTCTCAGATCTTGGCGGGCTCGAACCGCTTCCATGATTGCAATCCTAATGTCTCCTAAAGACTGAATGGCATTTTGTAGTAAAAGTCTCCTAGACAACTCAGTAGCTCTCCTAATTTGGGGGTCAGCTATGGCCGAAATAGTACGTAACAGGGAGGCAGCGATCTGGCGACTAACCAAGTACTGAGAGAACATCCGGTCGGCCTTATATCTTAACTTGAAATCCCGCTCGAGGTGAGCAGCCGGGGGAGTAGAGAAAGGTTCATCTAGAGTGTGCACTGTGCAAGGATATTTTGGACGCCGCCAGAAAGGTAAGTAAATCTGAGGACATTCCTGCTTTGGCTACTGGCAAAGAAAAGTAAGCATGATTTTCTTGGGAACCTGATGTGAAGACTTTGAAGTAATTGTGGCAGCAAAAACCTGGGCCTCTATCTCCCAATCTACCCAGGGGCCTAGCCCAACCTGCCCCATCTGCAGGACTGGTGTATGCGTATGGTCTAAGACCGGAATTGTAGCCAATTCCGGCGTGAGAGCATTTAAAGCTTTGACATCGTTGACGCCATCAGCTTTTGACCAGTTTGCAAACAGCCGTGCAGAAGCGGCAGGAGGGACTGCCGTGTACAGAAAGTAGTCTGGATTGTAAGAACTTGGAACAGCTTTAAGTGACACATCTAGAACTCTTCCTGCCTCAACTTTTGCCCTAAACTTGCGACTCTTATTAACTTCAATCTGCCTTCCGCCGGGGACCGGAAGTTCCCCTGAAACGGTGGGTTAAGCTAGTTGTGGGTTCTGAGGGATCGCTGGGATCCATGAACAATCAGGGCCATAGAGGAGGGGCATGGGGCCCTTCCTCAATGGTGCCCTATCTAAAGGAGGGGGAGTGACATCAGCGATAACCCTTAGGCTGGTGGTAGTAAGCGTAGCCGGCACTGTAGTGCCTGGAGCCGCAGCCACCGCTGGGGTAGGACATGACGGAAGAAAACCTGGGAGTCTAGGGGCCTTACTACAGAAGGACTAGGAGCCATTACAGGTTGACAAGTCGAGGAGTCAGAGGAGGCAGGGAGTTGATAATGTTGCATAACCTTATGCAATAATTCACTTATTTGATCTGAAGTGATACACTTACTGTGAGAGCCCCTGGATGATTGGGAGCTTGGTTCAGAGTCCTCACCTGTGATAGACTGGGGGGCCGGGGAGAGTATTGCTTCCTCCGGCTCCCTACTCAACTCAGAATTCTGCTGTTGTACCTCTAATTCCTGATCCGCCGGGGGCCAAATTAATCTGGAACCGAAGATGGTAACATGTCTACGTTACTGTTATCAGCTCTTCCCTGATTTACGTTAAAAAGAGATGGAGATGGCTCAGACTGGCGCCAGTAGCCCCCTGCCACAAAGGGCTGGGAGTCTGGTATGATCTGAGGGTCCTCATCTACAGTACTTGTGACCCTGACGGATATCCCTTGTACTGTTCGGCCAGGACTCTTCTAGGGCCTGTTGATCGAACACTACGTGGTACAAAATTCAATTTTGGTATAGCAAAGGTAACATTGGTAGGCACACCTAAAGATTGATCATGATTAGGTGTGGATTCCCGTTCGTCTGCCCCTAGTTCCGAGTCGCCAGAGTCTTGTCTAGGCATGTCCGGGGTCGAGGGTAGTGGCTGAGGGGTGTGCCACTGCTTGCCTGACTCGTCGCTCCCCCAGAGTCCTCTCGCCGGCGTTTGAGAGACCGGGAAGACTCGGAGGAAGAGTGTCTTGACTGTTTGTGGGGAGATCTAGACCTTGACCTTGACTTCCGCTTAGGAGAGGATGATCTTCTCTTCGGACGGACGGAAGGGGGAACCTCGGTGACCTCACTCTCAGTGCCACTGCTGCTACTCACTACCTCTTTGCTGAGGGCCTTCGACTTGACTTTAGGTCTGACAGATTTAGAGGAACCGGGTTTAACAAGTGGTGACTTTATAATTAGTTGTTCCCATTGGGCCTCATCATCACAGTGAAGCGCCTGATGGGCAGTGTCTTTGGCGTAAGAATTAAACTTAGATTTTATTTCTTGAAGTGCCGCTAAACACGATAAGTCTTTCTTAGTAACTAAAGCGGTTTTCAAATCAGAGCAAATTGAACAGCGTTTAGATAACCACAAGCCTCTAGAGCGCTCTATGCACTTCATACACTTAATGCATAATTGGTGAGTGAAAATAGGCAACAGAGCAGGTAGGAGATTTGCATAGGTCAAACCGCGGCATGGTGCAAAAAAAAAAAAAGCCCCCCCCCCCCCCCGCCCCCCGGGATCAGCTGCCCAAACTCCGCCGGAATAGCTGTCACACAGGGGCCTGGAATTTTTGTTTTCCAGGAATCAATGCTCATAAGGATAACCTGTGAGGTGTTACACATCCTATTGCAAGTCCGCCGGTAAATTAGCTATAGTGCACACTACTCTAACCTTCCGCTGGACTCGTTTAAGCTGACTTTAACTACTTACCTGTGACAAATGTCACAGGCCCCTTGACCTTTTAGTGTCTGATTAAATATGAACAGTTTGCAAAACTAATCTTTTCACTCTTGTAAACTCGACTTGTGGCGACGCAGGGCGAGGAAGTTGAGTCATGTAGCCGGGTCAGTCAGGGCGAGTTAGCATCTCCCTTTTTTTTTTTTTTTTTTTTTTTTTTTTTTTTTTTTCTATGTGATTGAGGGAGGCAAAAGGCATAACTGCCTATAGCAAGTGCCTCCCCCATAGTTGAAAGAGTGACAGGGCCAAAATCAAGGGACGTTCGAGCCAAAATGCCTGGACACACAGAGTTTGAATCAATTTAAGTCATAGGAAGAGGGAAATACTGATTCTGGGAGAGAGTTCCAGAGCTCAGCTGTTGAGTAGAAGAAAGTTTGAGAGTAACATTTCACTCTTGGGTTGGAGAGTTGCACAGAGTAGAGGTGGGATTGAGTTGCAAGACGGGTACCACGTGCCCTACGTAAAGGAGGTGGTATGCACTGGGATAGCTCTTCAGAACACTGATTATTATAGTAGCGATAGAATAACGAGAGAGATGCAACATTGCGGCAGAGAGAGAGAGATTGCAGAGAGTTGGTGAGTGGACGGGAGTTAATGATACGAAAGGCCTTCCTTTCAACTTTGTCTAGGAGAGTGGTGTGAGAGGAACCTCCCCACACATGTGAACAATACTCAATACAAGGGCGCACTATGCCCCTGTACAGAGCAAGAAGCTGTGCAGGGGAAAAGAACCCCCTAAGGCGGTTGAGCACACCCAGCTTCTGGGAGGCTGCCTTAGCAAGACTGGTAATATGGTCCTTCCAAATGAGAGCAGAAGAAAAAGAGACACCAAGAATATTGAGAGAAGATGAAGGGTTGATTTTTGTATTGTTGAAGAATAAGGGATAGTCCGCTGGGAGATCCTGACGGGTAGATAGATGGAGAAATTGGGTTTTGTAAGCATTAAAGTTAACCAGGTTTTCTCTGCCCCAATTGGAAATGGTATTTAGATCAGAATTTAAGAGTTCTATGGCTTCATTACGTTTGTCGTTGAGGGATTGCTGGCTGGGGCGTTCTGAAAAAACTAATGGAGTAGTGTAAGGTTGAGTCGTCTGCGTATGAATGGATGGGAATTAAGGTACAGTTAAGGAGATCATTTATAAAAATTAGAAAGAGAATAGGAGATAGGACAGAGCCCTGAGGAACACCGGAGTTTATAGGGTGAGGAAGTGAACAATGGCCGTCCACAACCGCGGCTGTGGAACGGCCGGAAAGGAAATTAGAGACAAAGGCACAGATGGAGGGATAGAAACCGAAGGAGGGTAGTTTAGAAATTAAAGATTTATGCCAGACTCTATTGAAGGCTTTCGATATGTCTAGTGCAATAGAAAAAGTCTCACCGAAGTCCCGAAAGGAGGATGACCAAGAGTTAGTAAGATATGAAAGAAGATCACCAGTAGAGCGACCCTTAACCTCTGAAGTGCGCACGGGGGTAATTGAAAACGTCCCCCTGTGCTGACGTATTTGAGGCGTTTCCGTCACTAAAATATTCATTGTACCATTAATAGCATTAATAATTATCCATATGCGCCTATTATGGGTTGATTATAAAGGTATTAACCTGAAACAACAATAAAACGAGTGAAAACAGCGTTTGGATGGTCAAAATCGGAGATATAGCCCGCGAGTTGTATAATGTATGGGTGAGGCAAACTGCCTTCCCGCCAATTTCCCCCAAGGCCACTGAGACACAGTCGATCGATACTCTCTCTCTCTCTCTTGCACTCGCTTGCCATCAGTGATGACAACACCCTGCTTGCAACTCGCTAATGTTAGCACGAAAATATACCTCAGAATAAGGGAATAATAGGGAAAAGAGGTGATAACTGAAGGAGAGGAGGAAAATGGGGAAGGAGGGGAGGTAGAGGACTGAGATTTTGCATGGCCCAGGGGCCAAAAAAAAAATAAAAAAATAAAAAAATAAAAATATTTTTTTTTTTTTTTTTCGCTGTCAAAAGTTTATTTTTTATTTTACTTACTCTCAAGAGTCTTCCCGCAGTCCGCCGGGGGAACTCTTAAGAGTCTCCCCGCAGCTCCCGGGTTAAGGAAGCCATACTGGCGATCTGAGAGCAGATTATGAGAAGAGAAATGCTTAAGAAATTTGGAAGCAAGAATAGTTTCAAAAACTTTAGAAAGACAAGAGATAAGAGCAATTGGACGATAGTTGGAGGGTTGAGAGCGGTCACCCTTCTTTGGGACAGGTTGAATGTGAGCAAACTTCCAGCATGAAGGGCAGACGTTAGAGGATAGACAGAGACGAAAGAGTATGCCTAGGCAGGGAGTCAGCACGGAAGCACAGTTTTTGAGAACAACAGGAGGAACACCGTCCGGACCGTAGGAATGTAGTTCCGCCGGAAGACTGTGGTTCAGCCAAACCACGCCGGGATCTTTGATTGTTCTTACCCGTTTTGAAGATGGATAACCTGAGCCCACAGCACGGGGCCGCCGGAAAAAACTCAACCAAACTAAGGAGAGGGAGACAAGGCACAGCTCCACTCACCAAAGTCCCACGTATCACACATAATAAATATATATAGGGACGTCTCCCCTAACCCCAAAACCTGCAAACACACATGTTCAATCACTAGGGGTATACATAGGCATATAATAACAAACACTAGGGGTATACATAGTGTGACGCATGCCGAGTATGAGCATGCTGTACAGAACGCTCAGTCAGACCCCACTCTCGCTAGGATCGTCAGGGCAGGAACTTTGGCTGTAGTCCGTGTAGAGTTTCCTAACTCAGTTTATGTGAGCCGTTGTACTATAAGTATTATAATTATGTATTTTGTTTTCTTCTAAGTCAACGAGTTCTATTTTATATCATTAGATATAAGTATTGTGTGTGGGACTTATATATAATGAGGAGAAGAGAGAGAGTTATGCAACGACGGCCAGTGAGCGCGCCACGAGGTAGGTAGGCCTCCCTCCCTCCTCCCTCCTCCCTCCTCCCTCCTCAAGCGCGTGGGAAGTCCTTTGTCGATCCCAGATTGAGAGAGAATATGACGTAATGATTGTCAGTGGGCGGTCCTTAGTAGTTTGCGATATGCCGCTAGAGGGCCGAGTATAAAAAGGAGAGGTCCTCGCCACAATTCTTTAGAACTCATCAGGCAGAGCGACTTCTCATATCCCTTGCAACTATCCATATTCTTCCGACTGATGTGAACTTTCTCTACTCTCTGAACAGCCTATCTTCTTCCCTTCTCGTCCCTTTTTAACCCATGATCCCTTTGGTGCAGATTTAGTCAGCCAAAGTATTATCGCTTGAGTTCTCACGAGATATATGCCTGTTAGATAGCCTATTTTGGAAGGGATAACTAGAATAGGATTGATTGATGTTTGTTGCACTCGTATATGCATTTCCCTGTGTACGATTATCCATGTTCCTGTTTTCTGCTGGTTTAGGTAATGCTAGACTGGGATAAGGTTTCGGGAGTTGTGATTTCCTATGAGTACTAGGTTTTGGTTGAACCGGTACAATTGCAACGGAGACGTGGGAAGCCTAGGTGGTCTTTCTGACTGTGTACCTTGAGAGTTTAGCACTGTGTTGCGAGTGAGGGCTTTTGCCTCTGCCACCCAACACTGTGCTATCTCGTTTGCTTGACTTTGAGAGGATCGCCAGGAGAGAACCAGATACTAGTGATCTGGATCTCTCAAGAGAGCATCCCGTCAATTAACGTAATTTGGCCGCACAGTCTTAAGGACCTCGCTAGGCTACGAGCCGCTTGCTCAGCCATTGTTTCCTAACCTTAGATATCCCAGCTAGACTTTGCTCGACCAGCAGATACAGCATAGTATTGAAGCTTCTCCTTATGTATGTTATTGTTTATGCACTATTGATTTCATGTGTGGCACGCTTAGCTACTTTAGAGATTAGTGGCCCACGAGCACAATCCTAGTAGGCTATTGTCAGTGCATTGTCGGAGTACTTCTTCTTAATGTTTGCCATTTACTATTGTCTATTCTTATAATTCTTCTTATGTCAATTTAAAGCCTTTAATATTAGTTAATTGCCAGTGTGTTACTTATTGAATTGCTGTTCAAAATCCGATACTTACTTCTTACGAGTATTCGAGAAGCATCTAACTTTATCAGAAGATTCCTTGCTTGATGCTCGAGGACTATTGTTTAACGTAACGTAATAGTGCCGATCCGAAGTAGAGGGTGGAGGACTTCTTAAGTTCTTAGTCAAGGGTGGATTACTTCGGCTTCGGCCAACACTATTCTTTAGTGTTGTAGTACTTTCTTCTTTGTTTGATTGTTGACCAGACTAGATAACTCCCGTCTTGTTATTAGTCTGTTGTGTGAAACGCTAGTACCGAGTTCTTGTATACCCCGTTATAGCAGATAGAACTCTGGAGGGTAGTGGCGTTTTTTGTTCGGCTGGCAGTACTCTGGGGTTGGGATCGTGTGTTTCCGTTGTGGCAGCGAGCCATACTCGAGTCCTGTGTAAGAGCCCTAGTGTACCCGAGTGCCCGGTCGTAACAAATGGCGACCTTGCCAGGATTTTGTGAACAGTATAATTTTTTGCAGAGTTGTACAACATTTGTTTGTTCGTACTTTAGCGTACATATTGAAGAATATTTTTTTTTGTAAGGCAATTAGGAGAGCATTTAAGAGACTCCAGTTAATTTAGTAATTAGTGCTTACATAAGGGAGTTTAACACTTTTGTCTCGAGAATTTTTTGTGAACTTCAGTATGTCGTGCCCTAGTACTGACGAGGAGCGAGAGATGCCATTTGAGGAGGTGCCGTTAGTAACTAGTGAGGAGGATGCTAGACTTTTTGTGAGTAAGCAGTACCATGTGACGGAGGGGAGGCTGACTGGGGTGGATATTTATGGCTTGCACCTGATAGCCAAGGTTTTGGGCAGATCCAATGTAGGAGGGATGTCCAAGGGGGAGCTGATTTCCTGGGTGTTGCGTGGGCGACATGGGGTTTCGGAGGAGAGGGCGTTTGGGGGGGTTCCTCCCCAGATCCCCTCTCACTCGACTCCCACAGTGCCGTCCACTCAGTTGCCGGAGGTTAGCACTCTCCCACAGAGGGATGAGAATTGGAAGATAGGAGTGCCCTCGGGCGGTGCGTATGGTGGTTCCCCAGTTCTTGCCCCCCCTCCTTCAGTAGTGGCAGCTCCCTCTTCCTGCCTGTCTCCAGATATGATATTTAAACTTGAGATGGCTAAGATTGAGACGAAGAAGCATGAGATTGAGTCTAGGAGGCATGAGAAGGAGATTGAGGCTGAGATTAGGAGGCACGAGGATGAGACCAGGAGGCACGAGGATGAGACCAGGAGACACGAGGCTGAGCTTAGATACGACTCAGAGAAATATTGTGCTCAAATAGATTTAGATAAGACTCGTGCAGAGTCGACAGGGATTCGGATGGGCCGGGAGGGCCAAGTAAGAGAACAGTCCTTGTATCACTTAGTCAAATTGGTGCCGGCATTTAGTGAAACTGAAGTCACAGAATTTTTTAATCGTTTTGAGAAGAAGTGTAGGGAGCATAATTGGCCTGAAGAGAAGTGGGCAGCTCTGGTCTCCTCAAGACTTACGGGTAAGGGTCTGAAGGCTTATGATGCACTGCCTTTAGAGTCTTGCATTGACTACCCAGAATTGAAGAGAGCTGTCCTACGGGCATACGAGTTGCAACCAGAAACATATCGATTGAAGTTTCGGGGTGTTACAAAGACTAGGGAGGCGACCTTTCTTGAACATGCCCGGGACTTAAAAGATGCACTTACAAACTGGACACGTTCTGAGAAAGCTGAGACGGCCGAACAGTTGACTGAGCTGTTTCTGCTCGAGCAGTTTTATAAGTGTACAGGTGCAGAAATGACTTTAACTATTAAAGAAAAGAATCCAAAAAACTCTACAGGAGGCAGCTGAGATGGCTGACCTCCGGCTATCATTAATTCGTGGGTGCGGGTCTGCCCAGCGTAGTGAGGCAGGTAACAAGGGGCGTGACGCCCCACCCCCCCGAGTTAGTAATATATCTTATGCAAACAAGTACAAGAGTTACGATACCAAGACTGACCACAAGACTAGCACCGTCCCATTTAAGAAGGGGCCGGGCCCTTCCCAGTACCAAGGGAAGCCCAAAGGGGAGTTAGAGTGTTATCAATGTCATAAAAAGGGGCACTTTGCAAGAGTCTGTCCTAGCAAACCACCTACAGCAGCTGTGTCTTTGGCCTGCAACATTGGTGTGTCTCTGAAGTCTTCTGAGTTTGCCCGGGGCAGTTCGTCAGAGGCTGAGGCACAGCCAGTGCAGAAGCACCTGGGAGGCTCGAACCCTGCTCAGGATGTTTTTTGCGACCATAGAGGACGGGGTTGCGTGATGTGGGCGGGGCGCAAGCATGGAGTAGAGGTCTTGCGTGATACAGGTGCTTCCCAGACTTTGATGAAAAACTTGACTGGCTACCCTATAAATGCGGCTCGGGTGGTAGTGGTGCAGGGTATTAATGCAACTCGGTCATACCCGCTGGTGCGGTTGGAGTTGGAGGTGGATGGTGTGGCACGTGAAGTGGATGTTGGGATTGTGGAGAAACTGCCAGTGGAGGGCGTCGACCTTCTTCTCGGCAACGACTTTGCAATGCCCGCTTCTGAGGTTCTACCCTTAGTCGTTGCCGAGAGGCCGGCCGACGTGAGTAGGGAAGAGCGAGAGTGGGTCGAGCGGTGCCAGGCACAACCCATGGCGTGTGCTGTCACCCGAGCTCGGGCAGCTAAAGTGTCACAGCCTAGTCCTCCGTCTTCAGACCAGCAGAGGAACGATCAACAGGAGGAGGCTAAAGCTGGAGTTGGTTTTAAGAGTTTTGACTCGGCGGCTCTCCTGGGTGATTCAGTATTAGCACCATTACTTAGTTCTGGAGTAGCCCCTGGGCCTGTCATCGAGAGTGACGAGGCTGGGCATGACGAGTCTCCACGACAGCAACGTTATGAACATCGAGAGAGACAGAGGGAGCAGCCCAGTATCGGGGAGGGTCATGCATTGCTCCGGGAGCAGTTAGATCGCTTGGCACCCTCAGATATACGTCGGTTGCAGCTGGAGGACCCTGAGCTCCAAACGTGTGCTAATGGAGCTGTGGAGCTCGACGAGGACGGTGATGCACAGCCGGGAGATTTTTTTTATTTAGATGGCATCCTCTATCGGCGTTTTCAAGACCCTAACCGTAGCTGGAAAAAGGGGTCCGGAGTAGTGGACCAGTTGGTGGTGCCGCGGGAGTGCAGGGATAGCCTACTGAGTTTGGCGCATGACACACCGCTGGCAGGACATTTGGGGGTAAGAAAAACGGTGGCGGCTTTGGGGAAGTTGTTTTGGTGGCCGGGGATGAAGTCTCATGTGCAGTCATGGATAAACTCATGTGAAATTTGTCAACGGGTCGGGAAACCAAACCAAGTTATTCCTAAAGCTCCGTTGCACCCTATTCCTGTAATTGGGCCACCTTTTAGTAAGATTGTTGTTGACATGGTTGGTCCACTCCCTCCCACAAAGGCTGGTAATAAATTTTTGTTAACCATCATGGATGTTGCCACTAGATACCCCGATGCATACCCCATGAAAAACGGCATGGCTAAGACGGTAGTCAGTAACTTGTTGTGGTACTTTTCAAGGTACGGGTACCCGGAGGAGATTCAGTCTGACCAGGGGTCCAATTTCACCTCCAATCTCTTTAAGCAAACAATGCAACAGCATGGGATACGGGCGGTGGTATCGTCAGCGTATCACCCTGAGAGCCAAGGGGTGCTTGAGCGGTGGCATGCCACCCTTAAAAGCATGCTCAGGTGTTATTGTGCTGACAACGGAAGAGATTGGGATCTTGGATTGCCGTATGTACTGTTTGCTGCTCGGGAAGTGCCTGGTGAGAGCCTGGGATTTAGTCCAAACGAGCTGATTTTTGGACACCGCGTCAGGGGCCCCCTTAATATGCTGCGGGAAATTTGGGAAGGAACTGTGCAGCCTTGTTCCTTGTTAAAGTATGTGTTTGAAAGCCGTGAGCGCATGCTTAAGAGTCTGGAGATGGCAGGTCGGAATTTAACAGGATCACAAGCTTTAATGAAGGACAGGTATGATCGCAAAGTGAAGCTCCGGAAGTTCATTGTAGGACAAGAGGTATTAATTTTGTTGCCTTTGGTTGGTAACCCCTTGTCTGCGAAGTATACTGGACCCTATAAAATTGTGGAGAAAATTTCGGACCTAGATTACCTTGTTGCCACTCCAGACCGGAGGAAAAAGAACCAGTTATGTCACGTGAACCTGATAAAAGAGTATGTGAGGCGCCCCTCTGAGCCTCTCACTGTCCCTGTGTTGGCTTGTTGCGGCCGTGGTGGAGAAGGAGAGGGGGACAGTCAAGCTTCAGAGGAGGATAGCTGGGATCACCATGTTTCAGCGGATCAGTGGGCGGGGAACTCGAGCCTAAGGGCTGACGAGGCTATAGCTCATTTGCCTGAGCCGCAGTTTGAAGCTATCCGTCAGTTGCTCGGTTCATACCCCACTGTATTTGCTGAACACCCAGGCCTCACTACTCAGGCTATGCATGATGTTGACGTGGGGGACCATCTACCCTTTAAGTCAATCCCGTACCGTGTGCCCCCCATAAAACTACCCGCTCTGAGGGATGAGTTGGAGTATATGCTCGGTAGAGGGTTGATAGAGAAAGGCACCGTTAAATGGACTTCCCCCGTAACACTGCAGCCTAAGCCAGATGGCAAGGTACGCTTCTGTATTGATTTCCGTAGGCTAAACGGTTTGACTCCAACTAACCCATATCCTCTTCCTCGGGTTGATGATAGTGTTGATAAAATTGGTAATGCTCGGTTTTTGTCTAAAGTAGATTTAGTAAAAGGTTACTGGCAAGTACCTTTGTCCGAGCGTGCTAAAGAGGTATGTGGTTTTGTGGTGGACGGGAGTACTTACCGGTGTAATGTTATGCCCTACGGACTTAAGAATGCACCAGCAACGTTTCAGAACCTGATGAATGAAATTGTCAAGGACATTCCAAATTGCACCGTATACTTGGACGATGTAATCATTTATGATGACGACTTTGAGAGCCATTGTGAGCACCTGGAGACCTTGTTCCGGAAACTTAGTGAAGCAGGTCTGGTAGTAAATTTGGCAAAGTGTGACTTCGTAAAAGCCACTGTGCAGTACCTTGGGTTTGTAGTGGGAAGGGGACAGGTGTGCCCTCCTCAGAACAAGGTACAGGCTATCAATAAATTTCCGCACCCAACCACCAAGAAGCAGATTATGAGATTCTTGGGTATGATAGGCTACTACAGACGCTTTATAAAAGGTTACTCCACGGTGTTGGCACCTCTCACAGATTTGTTATCTAAAGACAAAAAGTTTTTGTGGGCGCCTGAGTGTGAAAAGGCTTTTAATTTGGTGAAGCATTTGCTGTGTACTCACCCGATACTCAGGGCCCCAGACTTTAACAGGCCTTTTCAGCTGGCAACAGATGCTAGTGGTGTAGGGGCTGGTGCCGTCTTGCTACAGACAGACAATGAAGGTGTGGAACACCCAGTAAGTTTCTTTTCTAAGAAGTTCAATGCTGCACAAAAGAACTATTCTACAATAGACAAGGAATTACTGGCGATTGTGCTGTCGCTCAGGCACTTCGAGGTGTATGTTCCAGCCTATGGCCCAGTCGTGGTTATCTACACTGATCATCACCCTTTGAGATTCCTAAATCAATTTCACAATCGCAATATGAGACTGACCAGGTGGTCTTTGATGTTGCAGGAGTATAACCTGGACATCCGTCATATTGCGGGATGTGACAATGTGATCGCGGATTGTTTATCGAGGGTAGATGATCAGTCGTAGGCTATCACAGGTGTATGATCCCGGAGAGATTGACACACGGGTAGCCTCCTGCTTTAGTTTGAGTAGTATTTTGCGCTTGGTGCTTGTTGGCTCGCGGTTGTAGCCCAGCGTATTGGGTCGTAAAGCAGGAGTTGAGCGTTTGGTATAGAAGAAAAAATAGGCTGCCCTTATAGTGCAGCCGGAAAAAACATATTAAAATATAAAAATCATAAAAAAACTCTTTCTTTTGTTATAGATAATTGTATAAGTTTGTCATAGCCTATAGAGTTTGAGTAGTCCACGAACTATCAAACGGCTGAGCTGCTGTAAGCTCGCTCTGGGAGCATGATATTATGTCTTTTGCTATTATTGGGAGGAGTTATGAAATGTGAATTTTTTTTTTATAAGATGTGTTTTAGTGATAAACTCAGCGTTGTTTTAGTGCCATGCGGTCGCTGGGTGTGAGGGGTTTGATGAGGTTCTGCGTGTCAGATTTTAGCTCAGGGTTGAGCAAGTAAAATCTTGGGGGAGGTGTGACGCATGCCGAGTATGAGCATGCTGTACAGAACGCTCAGTCAGACCCCACTCTCGCTAGGATCGTCAGGGCAGGAACTTTGGCTGTAGTCCGTGTAGAGTTTCCTAACTCAGTTTATGTGAGCCGTTGTACTATAAGTATTATAATTATGTATTTTGTTTTCTTCTAAGTCAACGAGTTCTATTTTATATCATTAGATATAAGTATTGTGTGTGGGACTTATATATAATGAGGAGAAGAGAGAGAGTTATGTAACGACGGCCAGTGAGCGCGCCACGAGGTAGGTAGGCCTCCCTCCCTCCTCCCTCCTCCCTCCTCCCTCCTCAAGCGCATGGGAAGTCCTTTGTCGATCCCAGATTGAGAGAGAATATGACGTAATGATTGTCAGTGGGCGGTCCTTAGTAGTTTGCGATATGCCGCTAGAGGGCCGAGTATAAAAAGGAGAGGTCCTCGCCACAATTCTTTAGAACTCATCAGGCAGAGCGACTTCTCATATCCCTTGCAACTATCCATATTCTTCCGACTGATGTGAACTTTCTCTACTCTCTGAACAGCCTATCTTCTTCCCTTCTCGTCCCTTTTTAACCCATGATCCCTTTGGTGCAGATTTAGTCAGCCAAAGTATTATCGCTTGAGTTCTCACGAGATATATGCCTGTTAGATAGCCTATTTTGGAAGGGATAACTAGAATAGGATTGATTGATGTTTGTTGCACTCGTATATGCATTTCCCTGTGTACGATTATCCATGTTCCTGTTTTCTGCTGGTTTAGGTAATGCTAGACTGGGATAAGGTTTCGGGAGTTGTGATTTCCTATGAGTACTAGGTTTTGGTTGAACCGGTACAATTGCAACGGAGACGTGGGAAGCCTAGGTGGTCTTTCTGACTGTGTACCTTGAGAGTTTAGCACTGTGTTGCGAGTGAGGGCTTTTGCCTCTGCCACCCAACACTGTGCTATCTCGTTTGCTTGACTTTGAGAGGATCGCCAGGAGAGAACCAGATACTAGTGATCTGGATCTCTCAAGAGAGCATCCCGTCAATTAACGTAATTTGGCCGCACAGTCTTAAGGACCTCGCTAGGCTACGAGCCGCTTGCTCAGCCATTGTTTCCTAACCTTAGATATCCCAGCTAGACTTTGCTCGACCAGCAGATACAGCATAGTATTGAAGCTTCTCCTTATGTATGTTATTGTTTATGCACTATTGATTTCATGTGTGGCACGCTTAGCTACTTTAGAGATTAGTGGCCCACGAGCACAATCCTAGTAGGCTATTGTCAGTGCATTGTCGGAGTACTTCTTCTTAATGTTTGCCATTTACTATTGTCTATTCTTATAATTCTTCTTATGTCAATTTAAAGCCTTTAATATTAGTTAATTGCCAGTGTGTTACTTATTGAATTGCTGTTCAAAATCCGATACTTACTTCTTACGAGTATTCGAGAAGCATCTAACTTTATCAGAAGATTCCTTGCTTGATGCTCGAGGACTATTGTTTAACGTAACGTAATAGTGCCGATCCGAAGTAGAGGGTGGAGGACTTCTTAAGTTCTTAGTCAAGGGTGGATTACTTCGGCTTCGGCCAACACTATTCTTTAGTGTTGTAGTACTTTCTTCTTTGTTTGATTGTTGACCAGACTAGATAACTCCCGTCTTGTTATTAGTCTGTTGTGTGAAACGCTAGTACCGAGTTCTTGTATACCCCGTTATAGCAGATAGAACTCTGGAGGGTAGTGGCGTTTTTTGTTCGGCTGGCAGTACTCTGGGGTTGGGATCGTGTGTTTCCGTTGTGGCAGCGAGCCATACTAGAGTCCTGTGTAAGAGCCCTAGTGTACCCGAGTGCCCGGTCGTAACAATAGGCATATAATAACAAACACTAGGGGTATACATAGGCATATAATAACAATCACTAGGGGTATACATAGGCATATAATAACAAACACTAGGCATATAATAACAATCACTAGGGGTATACATAGGCATATAATAACAATCACTAGGGGTATACATAGGCATATAATAACAAACACTAGGGGCATACATAGGCATATAATAACAATCACTAGGGGTATACATAGCCATATAATAACAATCACTAGGGGTATACATAGGCATATAATAAACACTAGGGGTATACATAGGCATATAATAACAATCACTAGGGGTATACATAGGCATATAATAACAATCACTAGGGGTATACATAGCCATATAATAACAATCACTAGGGGTATACATAGGCATATAACAATCACTAGGGGTATACATAGGCATATAATAACAAACACTAGGGGTATACATAGGCATATAATAACAATCACTAGGGGTATACATAGCCATATAATAACAATCACTAGGGGTATACATAGGCATATAATAAACACTAGGGGTATACATAGGCATATAATAACAATCACTAGGGGTATACATAGGCATATAATAACAATCACTAGGGGTATACATAGGCATATAATAACAATCACTAGGGGTATACATAGCCATATAATAACAATCACTAGGGGTATACATAGGCATATAATAACAAACACTAGGGGTATACATAGGCATATAATAACAATCACTAGGGGTATACATAGGCATATAACAATCACTAGGGGCATACATAGGCATATAATAACAATCACTAGGGGTATACATAGGCATATAATAACAAACACTAGGGGTATACATAGGCATATAATAACTACAGAAAATTTAGCATCCTAAATTACCTGAAGCCTACGCCGGAGACCCCTAACTAGGCTGGCTACGAGGTACGAAGAACAAAACAGGCAGACGATGCTCCGAAGCCCCCAGCAGCACATCAACGCGGGGAGGCCCACCCAAGGGGCCTACAAAGCAAAACACGAACCCTGGAAGGTGGAGTACCACGTGCAGACACCCTTAAACCAGAGCATTTGCTGATTCTTGAAGCGAAGGGCATGTACTATCCTCAATAATGACAGTCTGTATCATGCCTTGCAGAGTGGTAGCCTCCTAGCTAAAGTATCACAAAAGCTAAAGGCGTAACCCATCTATAATAAAAACATGCGTTACGACGATCCTGGGACCCGTCTACGCCTGTTACAAAAGTACCCTAAATTACACATACTTCCTGCAGACATACCAATCTGGCAGCCGTGCTAGCTAATCTAAACCTTGTTACTACAAAACAGATGTTGTTACGACCGGGCACTCGGGTACACTAGGGCTCTTACACAGGACTCGAGTATGGCTCGCTGCCACAACGGAAACACACGATCCCAACCCCAGAGTACTGCCAGCCGAACAAAAAACGCCACTACCCTCCAGAGTTCTATCTGCTATAACGGGGTATACAAGAACTCGGTACTAGCGTTTCACACAACAGACTAATAGCAAGACGGGAGTTATCTAGTCTGGTCAACAATCAAACAAAGAAGAAAGTACTACAACACTAAAGAATAGTGTTGGCCGAAGCCGAAGTAATCCACCCTTGAACTAAGAACTTAAGAAGTCCTCCACCCTCTACTTCGGATTGGCACTATTACGTTACGTTAAACAATAGTCCTCGAGCATCAAGCAAGGAATCTTCTGATAAGTTAGATGCTTCTCGAATACTCATAAGAAGTAAGTATCGGATTTTGAACAGCAATTTAATGAATAACTCACTGGTAATTAAAGGCTTTAAATTGACATAAGAAGAATTATAAGAATAAGCAATAGGATATGGCAAACATTAAGAAGAAGTACTCCGACAATGCACTGGCAATAGCCTACTAAGATTGTGCTCGTGGGCCACTAATCTCTGAAGTAGCTAAGCGTGCCACACATGAAATCAATAGTGCTTAAACAATAATATACATAAGGAGAAGCTTCAATACTATGCTGTATCTGCTGGTCGAGCAAAGTCTAGCTGGGATATCTAAGGTTAAGAGACAATGGCTGAGCAAGCGGCTCGTAGCCTAGCGAGGTCCTTAAGACTGTGCGGCCAAATTACGGTAATTGACGGGATGCTCTCTTGAGAGATCCAGATCACTAGTATCTGGTTCTCTCCTGGCGATCCTCTCAAAGTCAAGCAAATGAGATAGCACAGTGTTGGGTGGCACAGGCAAAAGCCCTCACTCGCAACACAGTGCTAAACTCCCACGGTACACAGTCAGAAAGACCACCTAGGCGTTCCACGTCTCCGTTGCAATTGTACTGGTTCAACCGCAACCTAGTACTCATAGGAAATCACAACTCAGAAACCCTATCCCAGTCTAGCATTGCCTAAACCAGCAGAAAACAGGAACATGAATAATCGCACACAGGGAAATGCATATACGAGTGCAACAAACATCAATCAATCCTATTCTAGTTAACCCTTCCAAAAATAGGCTATCTAACAGGCACTTATCTCGTGAGAACTCAAGCGATAATACTTTGGCTGACTAAATCTGCACCAAAGGGGTCATGGAGGTTAAACAGGGACGAGAAGAGAAGAAGATAGGCTGTTCAGAGAGTAGAGAAAGTTCACATCAGTCGGAAGAATATGGATAGTTGCAAGGGATATGAGAGGTCGCTTTGCCTGATGAGTTCTGAAGAAATGGTGGCAAGAACCTCTCTTTTTATACTCGGCCCTCTAGCGGCATATCTCAAACTACTTAAGGACCGCCCACTGGCAATCATGACGTCATATTCTCTCTCAATCTGGGATCGACAAAGAACTTCCCACGCGCTGAAAGGGAGGAAGGGAGGAGGGAGGAGGGAATTAGGCCTATCTGCCCGCGTGGCGCACTCACTGGTCCCCGTTACGTAATATCTCTCTCTCTCTCCTCTCATCATTACATATAAGTCCCACACACAATACTTATAACTAATGATATAAAATAGAACTCGTTGACTCAGATGAAAACAAAATACATATTTATAATACTTATAGTACAACGGCTCACATAAACTAAGTTAGGAAACTCTACACAGACTACAGCCAAAGTTCCTGCCCTGACGATCCTAGCGAGAGTGGGGCCTGACTGGGCGTTCTGTACAGCATGCTCATACTCGACATGCGTCACAATGTATACAAATGAGTAAGGACTCACTAGAAGCTCTGGAACGTCGAATGAAGCGGAGTTCGGCGAAAGTCTTGTTGACAGGATGGCCGCGGAAGTTGGAAAGGCGAAGATGGCCGCTAGAGGGCCTGGTGTCGGGGAAGCAAAACATGAGAAATCCAGGCATATGGCAAGTCATATGATAACAGATATTAAGTTTTTTTTTATTTTTTATATTTTACAGATTTTTTGTCTGTAGGGTACCCGATCAAAATGACAATCCCGTAAGGGAATTAAGCGTGCACTTATGACGAGTACTCCAGGGTAACTTCCGCGCGGGCTATTCAAACTGCTGGCTCGGGATGTTGAATGGAGACTTATACTAATAGGCGATGTCGTCAATGATGAAGGGGCCCTATTAAATATCGGTTTTTGGCATGAATTTTGTGTTTTGGTGACAAAATTCATACATTTCGGTAACAATCCGAAAAAATTTGAAGACAAAATGAAGAGGGAGCTGTATGTAGAAAATCGAAGAGGTGAAGAGAGTAGTGAGTAAACGAGTGGATGAAGAATTTGGAATGAGTGTAAGTGCGAAGGGGGATAAAAGCAGGATACTTGTTTTGGAAAGGGGTGAAGAAAGTGAGAGAAAGAGGAGAATAAGGAAGTGGTGGTGTACACTTTGTTAAAAAAGTATCTGCACCCCTACCCTGATAATCTGGTGTGTACAGCTTGGTAGGGTTGGCATCTCTGCCTGCAACTATATCCATTTATACTACGTTTAAGTTTACGTTGAGGGACCCGCAGAGGGCCTTTCTCGGGCGGCATGATATGCGGGGGTTGTGCTTTTTAGGACTGATAGCTGGGGACAGGATCAGGATTAGGGATGTAATGATTGGTGATCCTAGTTCTAAATGAATCAAGGGTGGGGCTATTAACTACATGAGATGGGAGGTGATTCCACTCTTGGATGCTGCGGGGGGAAATATGATTGTCTAAATATGTCTGTGCTTGCCCGATACATATGGTATTTTAGGTTGTGGCTGCGTCTTGTAGATCGTATACTTGTAGGGTGTAAATATATATCTTTGTCTATGTCTACTAAGTTGTTGGTGATTTTATAGAACATCTGTTGTCTGTGCATTTGTCTTCTTGTTGCAAGTGGGTCGAGTTTAATGTCTTGTTTGAGCAAGTGACAGATGTAGTGTGTCTGTAATCACGTCTGATCCATCTTGCAGCTTTGTTTTGTATGGCCTCTAATTTATTTATATTGTTGTGAGTGTGTGGATCCCAGACGGTGTCGCAGTACAGTATTCTAAGTGAGTGTGGCCGAACAAGTGTTTTAAAAGCTAGAATTTTGATGTTTTGAGTTACACTTGGTGAGATTCCTGCGCAGGAAGCCCAGGGCCCTATTAGTCTTTGCTCTGACGCTGCATAATGTAAGTGGTCCACCTCATGTCCGCTGAGATGTGGACCCCCAAATATTAATTTTGTGGGAGGGAACAGTATCCAAAAATGTGCCACAGAGTTTGGAGGAGAATGGGATGATTTTATTTGAACGGGTGAATCGGATATGGTGACATTTGTCTGGTCTAAATGTCATCTGCCAATTGGCTTCCCACTCTTCAAGCGCAGTTAAGTCATCCTGTAGTCGAAGGCAATCGTCCCTATTAGTAATTGGTCTCTAAACTAAGCTATCATCTGTGAAAAGTCTAGTAGTAGAAGTAAGCGATAGTGGGAGGTCATTTATGTATGAAAGGAAAAGTAGGGGACCCAGGGCAACACAAAGTAGGGGACCCAGGGCAACACAAAGTAGGGGACCCAGGGCAACACAAAGTAGGGGACCCAGAGCAACACAAAGTAGGGGACCCAGGGCAACACAAACTAGGGGACCCAGGGCAACACAAAGTAGGGGACCCAGGGCAACACAAAGTAGGGGACCCAGGGCAACACAAAGTAGGGGACCCAGGGCAACACAAAGTAGGGGACCCAGGGCAACACAAAATAGGGGACCCAGGGCAACACAAAGTAGGGGACCCAGGGCAAAACAAAGTAGGGGACCCAGGACAACACAAAGTAGGGGACCCAGGGCAACACAAAGTAGGGGACCCAGGGCAACACAAAGTAGGGGACCCAGGGCAACACAAAGTAGGGGACCCAGGGCAACACAAAGTAGGGGACCCAGGGCAACACAAAGTAGGGGACCCAGGGCAACACAAAGTAGGGGACCCAGGGCAACACAAAGTAGGGGACCCAGGGCAACACAAAGTAGGGGACCCAGGGCAACACAAAGTAGGGGACCCAGGACAACACAAAGTAGGGGACCCAGGGCAACACAAAGTAGGGGACCCAGGGCAACACAAAGTAGGGGACCCAGGGCAACACAAAGTAGGGGACCCAGGGCAACACAAAGTAGGGGACCCAGGGCAACACAAAGTAGGGGACCCAGGGCAACACAAAGTAGGGGACCCAGGGCAACACAAAGTAGGGGACCCAGGGCAACACAAAGTAGGGGACCCAGGGCAACACAAAGTAGGGGACCCAGGCAACACAATGTAGGGGACCCAAGGCAACACATTGCAGAACTTCTGCTTATCAGAATTCATTTATCCCCAGAGCTACTACTCTTTGGCATTCACTTCCCTCGAATTGCTTTCCACAAACTTACAATCTACAAATGTTTAAATCCAGTTGTTACAAACATTTTATGAATGGAGGATGCCTTTAGGCACATGGACCTTTTTGTTTTATCTGTTTTTCCTTCCTCCGTTCATTGTCTCTTAAAAAAAAAAAAAAACAAAAACAAAAAAAAAGTAACGAGTCTAATATGTTGTGTAAGGGTTGGTTCCAGTACTGTTTGTGAGAGTGAATGGGTGTTGATTATGTTGTGTTAGTGTTAGTTCCAGTACTGTTTGTGAGTGATTGGGTGTTGATTATGTTGTGTTAGTGTTGGTTCCAGTACTGTTTGTGAGAGTGAATGGGTGTTGATTATGTTGTGTTAGTGTTAGTTCCAGTACTGTTTGTGAGAGTGATTGGGTGTTGATTATGTTGTGTTAGTGTTGGTTCCAGTACTGTTTGTGAGAGTGAATGGGTGTTGATTATGTTGTGTTAGTGTTGGTTCCAGTACTGTTTGTGAGAGTGAATGGGTGTTGATTATGTTGTGTAAGTGTTGGTTCCAGTACTGTTTGTGAGAGTGAATGGGTGTTGATTATGTTGTGTAAGTGTTGGTTCCAGTACTGTTTGTGAGAGTGAATGGGTGTTGATTATGTTGTGTAAGTGTTGGTTCCAGTACTGTTTGTACTCTAGTTGTATTGCGGGAGTGAGCATGCTCGTTATTTCCCGCCTCCTATATGTGTGTAGGTGTTATATGTATTGTTGGAATGGCTATGGATGTGTGTGTAGTCTGTATTTTTAGCCAATTGGCGACATCGGAAAAGAAGGCTTAGGGTGGATCTGTATGGTACCATTCTCACTATAGACGGTACCGTCTCGCCCGAAGGCTTAGGTAGCCATCAGCTTAGGTAAACCATATGATACCCATCTCGCCTTGTACCATTTTTGCCAACCCCAGATGGGACGTCACAACGTCGTCCACTTATTCCAGGTACCTATTTACAGCTAGGTGAACTGAGGCTAACACATGAAAGGAGACAAGCCCAATTTGTCTCCGCCCGGCCGGGGATTGAACCCCCGACCCCTCGTGTGTGAGACGAGAGCGCTACCTACTAGGCTACGGGCTGTGTGTGAGAGTGAATGGGTGTTGATTATGTTGTGTTAGTGTTGGTTCCGGTTCCAGTACTGTTTGTGAGAGTGAATGGGTGTCGATTATGTTGTGTAAGTGTTGGTTCCAGTACTGTTTGTGAGAGTGAATGGGTGTTGATTATGTTGTGTTGGTTCCAGTACTGTTTGTGAGAGTGAATGAGTGTTGATTATGTTGTGTAAGTGTTGGTTCCAGTACTGTTTGTGAGAGTGAATGGGTGTTGATTATGTTGTGTAAGTGTTGGTTCCAGTACTGTTTGTGAGTGAATGGGTGTTGATTATGTTGTGTTAGTGTTGGTTCCAGTACTGTTTGTGAGAGTGAATGGGTGTTGATTATGTTGTGTTAGTGTTGGTTCCAGTACTGTTTGTGAGAGTGAATGGGTGTTGATTATGTTGTGTAAGTGTTGGTTCCAGTACTGTTTGTGAGAGTGAATGGGTGTTGATTATGTTGTGTTAGTGTTGGTTCCAGTACTGTTTGTGAGAGTGAATGGGTGTTGATTATGTTGTGTTAGTGTTGGTTCCAGTACTGTTTGTGAGAGTGAATGGGTGTTGATGTTGTGTAAGTGTTGGTTCCAGTACTGTTTGTGAGAGTGAATGGGTGTTGATTATGTTGTGTAAGTGTTGGTTCCAGTACTGTTTGTGAGAGTGAATGGGTGTTGATTATGTTGTGTAAGTGTTGGTTCCAGTACTGTTTGTGAGAGTGAATGGGTGTTGATTATGTTGTGTTAGTGTTGGTTCCAGTACTGTTTGTGAGAGTGAATGGGTGTTGATTATGTTGTGTTAGTGTTGGTTCCAGTACTGTTTGTGAGAGTGAATGGGTGTTGATTATGTTGTGTTAGTGTTGGTTCCAGTACTGTTTGTGAGAGTGAATGGGTGTTGATTATGTTGTGTTAGTGTTGGTTCCAGTACTGTTTGTGAGAGTGAATGGGTGTTGATTATGTTGTGTTAGGGTTGGTTCCAGTACTGTTTGTGAGAGTGAATGGGTGTTGATTATGTTGTGTAAGTGTTGGTTCCAGTACTGTTTGTGAGAGTGAATGGGTGTTGATTATGTTGTGTTAGTGTTGGTTCCAGTACTGTTTGTGAGTGTGAATGGGTGTTGATTATGTTGTGTAAGTGTTGGTTCCAGTACTGTTTGTGAGAGTGAATGGGTGTTGATTATGTTGTGTTAGGGTTGGTTCCAGTACTGTTTGTGAGAGTGAATGGGTGTTGATTATGTTGTGTAAGTGTTGGTTCCAGTACTGTTTGTGAGAGTGAATGGGTGTTGATTATGTTGTGTTAGTGTTGGTTCCAGTACTGTTTGTGAGAGTGAATGGGTGTTGATTATGTTGTGTTAGTGGTGGTTCCAGTACTGTTTGTGAGAGTGAATGGGTGTTGATTATGTTTTTTTTTTTTTTTTTTTTTTTTTCTATGTGATTGAGGGAGGCAAAAGGCATAACTGCCTATAGCGAGTGCCTCCCCCATAGTTGAAAGAGTGACAGGGCCAAAATCAAGGGACGTTCGAGCCAAAATGCCAGGACACACGGAGTTTGAAGCAATTTAAGTCATAGGAAGAGGGAAAGACTGATTCTGGGAGAGAGTTCCAGAGCTCAGCTGTTGAGTAGAAGAAAGTTTGAGAGTAACGTTTCACTCTTGGGTTGGAGAGTTGCACAGAGTAGGGGTGGGATTGAGTTGCAAGACGGGTACCACGTGCCCTACGTAAAGGAGGTGGTATGCACTGGGATAGCTCTGAGGAACACTGATTATTATAGTAGCGATAGAATAGCGAGAGAGATGCAACATTGCGGCGGAGAGAGAGAGATTGCAGAGAGTTGGTGAGTGGACGGGAGTTAATGATACGAAAGCCCTTCCTTTCAACTTTGTCTAGGAGAGCGGTGTGAGAGGAACCTCCCCACACATGTGAACAATACTCAATACAAGGGCGCACTATGCCCCTGTACAGAGCAAGAAGCTGTGCAGGGGAAAAGAACCCCCTAAGGCGGTTGAGCACACCCAGCTTCTGGGAGGCTGCCTTAGCAAGACTGGTAATATGGTCCTTCCAAATGAGAGCAGAAGAAAAAGAGACACCAAGAATATTGAGAGAAGATGAAGGGTTGATTTTTGTATTGTTGAAGAATAAGGGATAGTCCGCTGGGAGATCCTGACGGGTAGATAGATGGAGAAATTGGGTTTTGGAAGCATTAAAGTTAACAAGGTTTTCTCTGCCCCAATTGGAAATTGTATTTAGATCAGAATTTAAGAGTTCTATGGCTTCATTACGTTTGTTGTTGAGAGATTGCTGGCTGGGGCGTTCTGAAAAACTAATGGAGTAGTGTAAGGTTGAGTCGTCTGCGTATGAATGTTGTGTAAGTGTTGGTTCCAGTACTGTTTGTGAGAGTGAATGGGTGTTGATTATGTTGTGTTAGTGTTGGTTCCAGTACTGTTTGTGAGAGTGAATGAGTGTTGATTATGTTGTGTTAGTGTTGGTTCCAGTACTGTTTGTGAGAGTGAATGGGTGTTGATTATGTTGTGTAAGTGTTGGTTCCAGTACTGTTTGTGAGAGTGAATGGGTGTTGATTATGTTGTGTTAGTGTTGGTTCCAGTACTGTTTGTGAGAGTGAATGGGTGTTGATTATGTTGTGCAAGTGTTGGTTCCAGTACTGTTTGTGAGTGAATGGGTGTTGATTATGTTGTGTTGGTTCCAGTACTGTTTGTGAGAGTGAATGGGTGTTGATTATGTTGTTAGTGTTGGTTCCAGTACTGTTTGTGAGAGTGAATGGGTGTTGATTATGTTGTGTAAGTGTTGGTTCCAGTACTGTTTGTGAGAGTGAATGGGTGTTGATTGTGTTGTGTAAGTGTTGGTTCCAGTACTGTTTGTGAGAGTGAATGGGTGTTGATTATGTTGTGTTAGTGTTGGTTCCAGTACTGTTTGTGAGTGAATGGGTGTTGATTATGTTGTGTTAGTGTTGGTTCCAGTACTGTTTGTGAGAGTGAATGGGTGTTGATTATGTTGTGTAAGTGTTGGTTCCAGTACTGTTTGTGAGAGTGAATGGGTGTTGATTATGTTGTGTAAGTGTTGGTTCCAGTACTGTTTGTGAGAGTGAATGGGTGTTGATTATGTTGTGTTAGTGTTGGTTCCAGTACTGTTTGTGAGAGTGAATGTGTGTTGATTATGTTGTGTTAGTGTTGGTTCCAGTACTGTTTGTGAGAGTGAATGGGTGTTGATTATGTTGTGTTAGTGTTAGTTCCAGTACTGTTTGTGAGAGTGAATGGGTGTTGATTATGTTGTGTTAGTGTTGGTTCCAGTACTGTTTGTGAGAGTGAATGGGTGTTGATTATGTTGTGTAAGTGTTGGTTCCAGTACTGTTTGTGAGAGTGAATGGGTGTTGATTATGTTGTGTTAGTGTTAGTTCCAGTACTGTTTGTGAGAGTGAATGGGTGTTGATTATGTTGTGTTAGTGTTGGTTCCAGTACTGTTTGTGAGAGTGAATGGGTGTTGATCATGTCAATGAATATTTGGTGTAATGATCTGTCGGTCTGTGGTAGTATTAGGTCGCCTTCATGGTCACCATTCTCCGTTGTCGCGTAAGCTGTCCAGTTCAGGGGAGGTATTTAGTTTGTTCCCTACGTTTCCATCAAGATTAAAATTACACCCCCTAGACCCCCTTTCAAGATAAATTTGTACATTTTTCGGTAGAAAAATGTCCCGGCTGAAGGCCGGTTCCTCTTAAATTACAGGCTCGCTATTGCTCGCCAGGATAAAATTGACACCTAAATGGCACGAAAGGTCTTAAAATTGACAGAGATGGGTCGAAAGTTTTTAAAATAGTCAAAATAATGGGGCGATCGTCTTAAAAATAGAAAAGCAATGGGGGCTATACATGTGGGAGAAAGGAGTCAAGAAAAAAATCCCTCGAGTGGAAACCTCCCCTTAAGACTAGTCACGGCTTCGTCGCTATCATAACCCCACCGTGGTCTCCGTTCTGTGTCTGTCTTTTCCATGTAAAGTCATGGTATAGGGACTGTCCGTCGGGAAGGCTGTCCGTCGGGAAGGCTGTCCGTCGGGAAGACTGTCCGTCGGGAAGGCTGTCCGTCGGGAAGGCTGTCCGTCAGGAAGACTGTTCGTCGGGAAGGCTGTCTGTCGGGAAGATTTCGCTGTCTGAAATGTCAGGATTGAGCCAAGTCTCTGTCCCTATAACGATGTCAGGGTCATAAGGTGTGGTGAAAAACGTCTCTTTTGTTTATAATGCTACGGAAGTTGATAATGAGGGTTCTGAGGGTGGAAGGATCTCTGTTAGGGGGGTTCTCGGAGGTGGTTGTGGTAGAGGGGGAGCTAGGGGTAATTAAGGAGTTGGGTGGTGTTGTGGGGGTTATAGATAAATGGGGCTTATAGGTAGAATGATTAGGTGTGGAATGGTAGGGTTGCTGATGTGTCGGGGAGGTCAAGTCATGCAGTCTGTTATGTGTAGGGGAGGAATAGTCAAGTTCTTGCCTAAGTCTAGGGTTGGTGTTAGCTACGGGTGAGATGGGGTGGCGTGCTATTGTTTGTCGCGGAGGGGAAGGTGTTAATTAAAATGTAAAACTTGCAAACTAAACAAACCAAAATTGGGACAAGGGCAATATAAAGTCAAATTAAATTATCAAAATTCAGGAAAGGAAAATCTATTTGAAGTGGGTATTGGATTAAATGAGAGGGAGAAAGCGTAATTCGGGACTCCACAACCCCAGCAGATCTAGGATAGACTTTGGTCAACCAACCCGTCGAACGCCGCCGTGAAGCCCCCGACACAGCTATGATACCAGCCGTGGTGGACGGAAGCCTCACAGCAGCGGTCGCACTGGATGGCCCGTTGCCCCCACTTTACCGCCCGCTGACAGATTTGGCAAGGGAACTTGGGGGCACGTGGGCCGGGGTTGACCAAAGCCCCAGTGTCACCACACACAAGAAGTAGCAGCATCAGGCCTCGAAAATTCAGATTGGTCTTAAATTTAATCCTGGCTGGCCCTAGGCTACTCAACAAGTGTGTGTATGTGTTTCTATACATGAAGGTGTCAGGCAATAGTGATTGTGATATTTGTATGTGTTCACAGTCATGGTATTCAGTGTAGGAAAATAATGTGGAATATGTATAGGATTGTAGATAATAGTGTAAATGTTGTTTTGTGAGTGTGAGGGTACAGTGGCGCTAATAAGTGACGTCTCGGCACCAAGTATGTTTTGATCAATAATTGGTATCAGCAATATCTAAGCTTCATATCAAGTGAAATATACAAACATGTTCCTACACTTACCCACCCTATTCAACATCTGACAGACATTAATACAGCACAGAGCAAGCCAAACTTAATGACAGCTGGGACATGACTTATTAGCGCTACCGTACTCACCCTATTCAACATCTGACAGACATTAATACAGCACAGAGCGAGCCAAACGTAATGACAGCTGGGACATGACTTATTAGCGCCACCGTACTCACCCTATTCAACATCTGACAGACATTAATACAGCACAGAGCAAGCCAAACGTAATGACAGCTGGGACATGACTTATTAGTGCGACTGTACATGATTAGATTATAACCGGTACTGTATTCGATAAATGGATTTTAATCCTAGTCCTATACTTAAGGGGAGATATCGACTTGAGTTTTTTTTTTCTGGACCCCTTTCTCCTTCATGTTTAGCCCCATTGCTTTTGAGATTTTAAGACAGTCGCCCCATTAGTTTGGCGATTTTAAGAACTTTTGCCCCATTTCCGTCAATTTTAAGACCTTTCGTGCAATTTAGGTGTCTATTTTATCCTGGCGAGCGATAGCGAGCCTGAATTTTAAGAGGAACCGGCTTTCAGCCGGGACATTTTTCTACCGAAAAATGTACAAATTTATCTTGAAAGGGGCTCAAGGGGGTGTAATCTTTAGCTTGATGGAGGTCGAGGGAACTAATTTAAAACCTCCCCTTAACCTTTAACTGGGTCGATGGTGTAATGGTTAGTTAAGATCTGTATGTGGGTGTAACAGGTTCAAATCCTGGGAAGATTATATGCTTTCATTAACCCTCTCACGTTTTTGACGCAATGTTGAGCCTATTGGGGATACTTTAAAGCCTTTGTTACCCTCAGGGGTATTTATATACCTTTAGTTTAGTTACTTCAACCTCTGCAGTTGTCTTTGAGTTAGCTGTGTTGAGCCTATTGGGGATACTTTAAAGCCGTTGTTACCATCAGGGGTATTTATAAACCTTTAGTTTAGTTACTTCAACCTCTGCAGTTGTCTTTGAGTTAGCTGTGTTGAGCCTATTGGGGATACTTTAAAGCCTTTGTTACCATCAGGGGTATTTATAAACCTTTAGTTTAGTTACTTCAACCTCTGCAGTTGTTTTTGAGTTAGCTGTGGGCAGAACACTCATTTTGGCGAGGTAATTATAAGAGTGAGAGAACTCTATTTCTTATTGCTAATCTGGCAACCTCTGCGTCATATGAGTCTGAAGGGGTTAAGATCATTGGGCATTGGTGATTTACCCTATAAGATGGGTTCATTACCACCAGTATATACAGTTTAGGGGAGAAGGCCCGTTTTTCTAGACCTCCTTCTCCCTCATGTTTAGCCCCATTAGTTTTATTATGTTTTGTTTACACCAACCAACTTCACATTTAAACTGTGCCACTGTACCAGCGACAGTATACAGCTGTCAGTAAAACAAGTCACTCATCAGTACCAGCGCTGGAATATGTCAGCCAGTACTATGTGATCCTTGTAACTGTCCGTATGGAGTGGTACCAGATACCATGACTTATTAGTGCCACTGTACCAGCGACAGTTACTATACAGCTGTCAGTAAAACAAGTCACTCATCAGTACTATGTGATCCTTGTAACTGTCCGTATGGAGTGGTACCAGATACCATGACTTATTAGCGCCACTGTACCAGCGACAGTATACAGCTGCCAGTAAAACAAGTCACTCATCAGTACCAGCGCTGGAATATGTCAGCCAGTACTATGTGATCCTTGTAACTGTCCGTATGGAGTGGTACCAGATACTGTGACTTATTAGTGCCACTGTACCAGCGACAGTATACAGCTGTCAGTAAAACAAGTCACTCATCAGTACCAGTGCTGGGATATGTCAGCCAGTACTATGTGATCCTTGTAACTGTCCGTATGGAGTGGTACCAGATACCATGACTTATTAGCGCCACTGTACCAGCGACAGTATACAGCTGTCAGTAAAACAAGTCACTCATCAGTACCAGCGCTGGAATATGTCAGCCAGTACTATGTGATCCTTGTAACTGTCCGTATGGAGTGGTACCAGATACCATGACTGATTAGCGCCACTGTACCAGCGACAGTATACAGCTGTCAGTAAAACAAGTCACTCATCAGTACCAGTGCTGGGATATGTCAGCCAGTACTATGTGATCCTTGTAACTGTCCGTATGGAGTGGTACCAGATACCATGACTTATTAGCGCCACTGTACCAGCGACAGTATACACCTGTCAGTAAAACAAGTCACTCATCAGTACCAGTGCTGGGATATGTCAGCCAGTACTATGTGATCCTTGTAACTGTCCGTATGGAGTGGTACCAGATACCATGACTTATTAGTGCCACTGTACCAGCGACAGTATACAGCTGTCAGTAAAACAAGTCACTCATCAGTACCAGCACTGGAATATGTCAGCCAGTACTATGTGATCCTTGTAACTGTCCGTATGGAGTGGTACCAGATACCATGACTTATTAGCGCCACTGTACCAGCGACAGTATACACCTGTCAGTAAAACAAGTCACTCATCAGTACCAGTGCTGGGATATGTCAGCCAGTACTATGTGATCCTTGTAACTGTCCGTATGGAGTGGTACCAGATACCATGACTTATTAGTGCCACTGTACCAGCGACAGTATACAGCTGTCAGTAAAACAAGTCACTCATCAGTACCAGCACTGGAATATGTCAGCCAGTACTATGTGATCCTTGTAACTGTCCGTATGGAGTGGTACCAGATACCATGACTTATTAGCGCCACTGTACCAGCGACAGTATACAGCTGTCAGTAAAACAAGTCACTCATCAGTACCAGTGCTGGGATATGTCAGCCATGACAACTCGATTGAAGAAGAAATTCTTAGATTCGTGTGAGTTAAAAGATTTACCAATAATTTTGCAACCGTTTCCCCGCGTGTAATTAGATTGGTCGATAGTGAAGTACTTACTACAGTTCATATTGTCGATGCCTTTGATGATTTTGAACACTTGAATTAAGTCACCTCTTAATCTGCGCTGGGTTAAAGGAAATAGATTTAATTCTCTAAGACGCTCATCGTATGGTTTGTTCTTTAGGCTAGGTATCATTTTGGTAACTCTACGTTGAACTCGTTCTAGCTTGTTTATATCTTTTTGGTAATAAGGGCACCAGCATTGAACGCAGTATTCCAGAAGAGGGCGGACTAAGGAATTGTAAAGGGTTAGGATAACGTCTTTGGATTTATGCTCAAATGACCTGCCTATAAAGCCAATTATTTTGTTTGCCTTCTTAACAACTTCTGAACATTGTTGACTCGGTTTTAGGTTACTCGATATTGTTACTGCCAGATTGATATCTCTGTTTACATTCTTAAGCTGAGTGCCATTCATCGAATAGTTTGCTTTCTCATTTAGGTATCCGATATGTAGTACTTTACATTTATCTGCATTGAAACTCATTTGCCAAATTTGGGCCCAATGTGACAATTTATCTAGATTGTGTTGCATATCGTCAACTTGATCTTTTGAGAGTACGCTATTTGCAATTTTTGTATCGTCAGCAAATTTTGAGATTATACAGGTGAGACCCTCATCTATGTCGTTGATGTAAATTAGAAAGAGAATTGGTCCTAGTACCGATCCCTGGGGTACCCCGCTACTTACATTGGTCCATTTAGATGCCTTACCGTTTATGACTACTCTTTGATTTCTGTTGCTGAGCCAATTTTCTATCCATTTCAACACACCGTCTTGTATTCCATGCGCTTTTAGTTTTAGCAGTAAACGTTTGTGGGGAACTTTGTCAAAGGCCTTTTGAAAATCAAGGTATATAATATCTACAGCTTTACTCTCATCGTAGAGGTTGAGGATATCGTGGAAGAAATCTAGGAGGTTTGTTAAACAGGAACGTTTTTTTACGAAAGCCGTGTTGAGTATCTTTAAGTATGTTATTTTCCTCCAAGTGATTTAAGAGTGTCTCTTATGACCGTTTCTAGCATTTTACATACAACTGAGGTTAAGCTAATTGGACGATAGTTACTGGGTAGGGATTTGCTGCCTTTTTTGAATATCGGTGTTACGTTGGCTATCTTCCACTGATCAGGCATAGTTCCAGACTGCAAGGATTTATTGAATAGTAATGTCAGTGGTTTGGAGAGCTCATCCTTAGCTTCCTTTAGAACTCTAGGCGAGATTGTATCAGGTCCAGGCGTTTTATTTACCTTGAGTTTATCTAAACAATTCAATACTTCTCTCTCTGTAACGGTGATATTGCTTAGAACATCTGAATTATCAATCTGAATCGGCGATGGTGTAGGGATAGCACTGAGGTCTTCGGTTGTAAAAACTGATGCAAAGAAGGTATTGAGGGCATTACTCATTTGTACTTCGTCTTTGGTGTATTCTCCATTTTCATCGACTAACGGTCCAACAGTTGAAGTAACTACTTTTTTCTTTCTGATATAACTATAGAATTCTTTCGGGTTTGTTTTACTTTGATTCGCAATATGTAACTCTAGGGTCTTTTTAATTTGCTTAATTAACTTTTTGGCTTTGCGTCGTAGCTCTACAAATTTCACCTGTTCTTCGTCATTTTGTGAGGATTTTAATCTATCATTAGCAAATTTTTTAGCAAGCAGGCAGTTTGAAATATCTTTATTCCACCATTTGGGCTTATTATTATGGCCTGGATGCCGTATTTTCGATGGTATGCAGTCTTGCACTACTTTTAGGTAAGTGGTTTCGAATAACTTCCAAGATGTATTTATGTTGTTATTGTTAATTAAAAAGCTCCAGTCAGTTTCTTTAAACATAGCTCTAAGTTTATGAAAGTTTGCTTTCTTGAAATTAGGGACTTTTTCGATTCTACTATTTGGTTCGTTACTAGTAAAGTTTAAAGTGAAAGTTATCGTACGATGGTCGCTGTTACTGAATTCATCACCAACATTCAAATTCTCTATTAATTCTTCTTTTGTTGCAAGTACAATGTCAAGAACGTTATTACCACGGGTCGGTGTTCGAACAAATTGATAAAGCGAACTCTCTTGCAAGTTCGTATACAAGTCATGTCCGGAGTGTGAAGTAAGAGTATCGCCCCACTTGGTCACAGGTAAATTAAAGTCGCCAAAAAATACGGTATCTTGTGAGTTACTTACATCTGCAATTTGTTCATAAATTTCTCGGTCTGTTTGCACTGATTGAGCTGGAGGTCTGTATATTAATGCAAGTATTATTTTTACTAGGTGGGTTCGACCTGGAAGTTATGGAGGAAGTGGAGGAGATGAGCAAGGTGTTTAAGGATGAGATCTGTGCAGCATGTGAGGAGGTGTGTGGAGTGAGGAGAAGAGGGAGGGGAGTGAAAGGTACAGCATGGTGGACAGAAGAGGTAAGAATAGCTGTGGAAGAAAAGAAGAAAGCATATAGAGAGTGGTTGGGTAGTAGAGGGAATGAAGATTCCGAGACACAGAAACGAGCGAGGTACGTGGAGAGTAAGAGGGTGGTGAAGAGAGTAGTGAAGGAAAGTAAGAGAAGAGTAGATGAGGAATTTGGAAGGAATCTGAGTGTAAAATGGAGGGAGAGTAAGAAACTGTTCTGGAAAGAAGTCAAGAAAGTTAGGGAAGGTAGCAAGGGAAACAGTAAGGGTGTGAAAGATAAGAATGGGAGAATGCTAGCCGAGAAGCAAGAGAGAGTTGAAAGATGGAGGGAGTACTTCAGTGAGTTGCTAAATGAAAGGAATGAAGAGCCAGCAAACATAGCTGGATATGGTATGGGAGGGAGAAGAAGAGAAGTAGTGGAGGAGGAGGTGGGGATCAGGAGGTCAGAAGTGTGGGAAGCCATGAAAAGAGTGAAGTTGGGGAAAGCACCAGGAACAGATGGAGTGTGTGGGGAAATGTTGAGGTATGGTGGTGAGATAGTGATAGAATGGGTATGGAAAATGTGCAAACTAGCATGGGAGAAGGGGAGTGCACCCGATGACTGGAAGACTGGCATAATAGTCCCCCTATATAAGGGCAAAGGGGAAAGAGGAGTGTGTGGTAACCACCGAGGAATATGTCTTATAAGCGTAGTAGGGAAGGTATACAGTAGGGTAGTGATTGAGAGAGTGAGAGTGAGAACGGAGAAATGGATAGGCGACGAGCAGGGAGGTTTTAGGAAGGGAAGAGGATGTGTAGATCAGATTTTTACCCTGAATTGTGTTGTGGAGAAGTATCTGGAGAAGAAACAAAAGGTGTATGTTGCCTTTATGGACTTGGAGAAGGCCTATGACAGAGTGGATAGAGAAGGTTTGTGGAAAGTACTTAGAATATACGGAGTAGAGGGCAAGTTGCTGAAAGCAACTATGGAGATCGTCAACTCTTTTAAGTATCTGGGCAGTGTGTTGAGTAAAGATGGGACTATGGATGAAGAGGTGCGGGAGAGGGTACAACAGGGGAAGAGGGTTGTAGGAACGCTAAAAGCAGTAACAAGAAATAGGGTGGTCAGTATGGAAGTGAAGAAGTCCTTGCATGACAGTGTGGTAATCCCGACACTGACTTACGGAAGCGAATCATGGACGTTGGTTGAGAGACTCAGACCAAGAGTGAGAGCAGTGGAAATGAATTACTTAAGGAGTGCGTGCGGAGTTACATGGAGGGATAGACAGACTAATGAGGAAGTAAGAAGGAGGTGTGGTGTGGAGGTAGATGTGCTGGAAAGTGTGAAAAGGAACAACTTGAGATGGTTCGGCCATATGGAACGTATGGAAAGCGAGAGAATGACTAAGAGGGTGTACGAGAGCGAGGTGGAGGGACAGAGGGGGAGAGGTAGACCGAATATGAGGTGGAAGGATGGAGTGAGGAACTACATGAACGAAGGCGTTGCTGGTTGGGAGGAGGGGCGTCGACTGACTGGGGACAGAGGTGCATGGGGGCGGTTCGTTCGTGGCCACCCCTTCGGGGATCACGGCGTCGGGCAATAGATAGATAGATAGATTATTTTTGTACCTTTATTATTCTTTATTAGAACAAAAGATGTGTCGACGTTCACAATTTGAGGTTTTGACAAGAGGGTCGGGTTAAGACTTTCTTTGATATAAAATAAAACGCCACCTCCATTTTTATTTATTCGGCTTTTCTCAAACATTACATAACCGGGAAGTGAATACTCTGCTAAAAAGTCTCTATCTACTGTATTGAGCCAAGATTCTGTTATACCAATCACATCATAATTTTCAGTAAACACTAGTTCCTCTAAATCTGAAAATTTATTGCGTATGCTACGAGCGTTTGCATAGAAAACCTTTAAAGTTGCGGTTTTAGAACTCACAGAACGTTCTTTAATCAAATTTTTGGTTCTGATCGGATCTACATTTACATTCATGGCTGACATCGGTCCTCGGTCGTTATCCCTGGCGGTTTTGAATTTGAGTCGTGTTGGTGGAGCTTTATCCAAATTCGCGGTTCTTGACAGATTAGCATTTAATTCCTTCGCAGGTTGCCGCCCTCGCTGTCTTCGGTCCTCCTTCCTGGCTGTCCTGTGCTGAGTCGATTTCTTCTCCGAAAATCCTTCACCGCATCGTTGAGAAGACGCCCAAAACGTGCTGCTCCCACCTGGTTCAGATGAACTCCATCATCCGAAAACAAATAGTCATCGTAGTAGAAATTGTCCCAGGTGTCAACGAATCCCACGTTTTCCTTCCTGCAGAGGTTTGCTAGACAACGATTTGTGCTGGTGGCTATGTTGTAAAATCGGCTCTCTACACCAAGCCGGGGGACGATTCCTGAGACGATGATCCTTGATGACTTCTCCTTAAACGACTTAATCAGCTGCTGGTACTTTAAAAGCAAATCTTCCGACCGGGTTCGCTGTACATTGTTGGATCCAACGTGGATGACGTACATATGTATTAGCAGGGGCCAGCTTAGATACTTCGTCAACTGCAGCAACTACGTCGTCCACACCACTACCAGGGATACAAAAACGCTTCCTGGTCTTAGGTGCTCTGGCGCAAAACTCTGTGAGCTGACCACGTATCATCGAGTCTCCCACTAGCCGGACTTCTTCTATTTCCGCTTCGTCATCTGAGTCTGCGAGTATCTGGAAGCGGTTTTGACACTCGGTAATCGGTATGGGTTTCCTGGTCTTGGGGCAAACGTTGTTCCTCACGACACGGAAGTTGTCTTGAGGGGGAAGAGAGTTGCTATTTGTTTCTTGAGTATCGGAACGATCAGATGAAATGGCTACTGCAGGCGTTGAATTGTTGGCAGTTGACGTTGGGGCGTTGGTGGCTGCTGGAGTTGCGGTGACAATTGAAATTTGTGGTACTCCAACGTTGAGTGTTACAAACTCTTGGAGTGATTCCAGCTTCATGGTGAGGACGTTGATCTTGTTGTAGGCTTCATCTAATTTCACTGTCAAATTCTCTTGTTGCTGGCAGAGACGGCAGACTTGAAGATAGACAGTAACAAACATGGACTCACCAAACCTACCGGCGCAGTTCGTACAAGTGCGAGGCATGGTAACAGTCAGTTTCTTCAGATCACTTCACTCACTTTAAAACACTTAACTCACTTTAAAACACTTCACTCACTTTAGAAACACTTCACTCACTTTAGAAACACTTCAATCACTTCAACCGAAAACAAATATGTTGAAATACACAACAATAGGTTATCAGGGGTGATAGCCTAACCGAAAACAAAACATTTGAGATACGCAGAATTAGGCTTCCAGGGGCGATAGCCTAACCAAAAGTTTTTTAAAAATTTAAATACGCACCAATAGGCTACCAGCGTTGAATAGCCTAACCGAAAATAATAAAATTGAAATACACAGAAATAGGCTACCAGGTGTGATAACCTAACCTTAAACAAATATATATATATAACAGAATATGTAACTAAATATACAATTCACCAAATAGAGATTATATAAAAATAAAGTGTGACTGCACACAAGGGGTTAATATACTGTATCAACAGATGGCCCTGGTGTCACTGTAGCCTAGTAAAGCAGTAGCCTACTCTTTTTAGATAAAACAAAAACAAAATTTATCAGTCAAAGGTTACTACAAGATCGTGCAAGCAACAACTAAAATTACAGATATACAGTATATAGCTACAGTAGGATACTAAATACAATATCTACTAGAGTTAATAAGAACAACAGATTGGCTGGCTATAGGCTAGGCTAGGTTTGGATTAGGTTAAAAGCTTGGCAGGTTGGGTTAGGCTAGGTTAGTTTGTATAAATACCACCCTTAGCTTAAAGTAAAATCACTGAGGAGAAAAAGTCAAGAATATATCTAGGGGGAAAAGATAAATGAATGCACTTAAATTTACTACAAAATTGGCTGGAATTTAATATGTATAATCCCCCCAAAAAGTGTTTTTACAAAATGGCGTCGGCGTTCGTTCCTGTAGGCAGGTTAGTTAGTACACAATATTGTTTATTAGCAAATTAATATGCAAAGCTTTACTTACATACAAGGCAGTTAAATTGATACTTACTACAGTAGGTAATTGGTGCTGTGTTACATCCTGGGCAGGTATCTACGACTGAGTCATCCAGTCTCTTCTGATAGCTCAGGAGAGCTGGATGGTGTCCGCATCTCAGCCTGGCCAGGTGGATTCCGTAGATTCGTAAGGATGGATTTCTGGAGATCTTGCTTGCAGCTGCGTGTTGTCTATGAGTGAGTGCATGGATCGGCGAGTGATATGTGTATGGATATGCTTCTGGAAGTTGGTTTGGGGTGGGCAGGGAGGGAGAGAGGACAGTAATTGTGTGTGATACCGTGTGCTGGGTGTTGTTTTGATATTTCTTGATGTCTGTGGGTGTGTTGCCATGTAGTGTAGTGGGTGGTTTTGGTTCGTAGAGGCTGCTGCCAGAAATTGGGTGCCTCTCATGTCCAGATGGTCTTTGACTTTGAGGATTTTGGTTTCTTGATGTAGGTGATCTGTGGGTGTAGTAGCTGTGCAGCCTGTAATGATTTTTAGGGTTTGATTTGAATAGTCTGTAAGGTCTTATGTGTTTCAGCTAGGTTAGAAGCCCAGGCCGGGCTTGCGTATTCCATCACTGATCTTATGTATTGTTTATAAACTGTGGTGGTGGTTTCTTTGTTGTGTCCAAATTTTGTGTGAGCAAGTGACCTGAGGGCGTTAAGTCTGGGTGGCAGTTTCTTTTTTGTGTTTGTGGTGTGCTGTTTGAATGTCATATGAGTATCATATGTTACTCCTAGGATTTTGGGTGTGTGTGTATGTGTTAGGGGTGTGTTGTTTATGGTGAGTTGAGGGATGTATTCGTGTTCTGTCCAACTTGTGAGCAGGGTTGCGGTGGATTTGGCTGGGGCTAGATTAAGTCTGTTTGTAGTGCACCAGCCATGTAGTGTGTTGAGATAGGGTTGAAGGAGATCTGTTGCTCTTTTTGGGTCATGGTGTGTGCATGTGAGTGTTATGTCATCTGCATAGGAGGCTAAGTTTGTTTGGGGTGTATTGGGTACATTTATTTCGTGCATGTATAGATTGAAGAGTGCGGGCGATAGGACGGATCCTTGTGGGACTCAGTTTGGAAAGTTTCTGATTCTAGATGACTGACCGGCAAAAGATAAGTGTGCACATCTGCCTGCTAGGAAGTTGGCCAGCCACCTTTTTGTGTTGTGCATGTTTGTGTTGTAGATTTTGTTTGTTAGGTTGTGGCGGGGGATGGCATCGAAGGCTTTACTAATGTCGAGTGTGGCGAGTAGTGATCTGTGTGGTGGTCTAGCTGAGTTGCCGTCAAAAACTCTGTGTAAGGGTGTTTGTGGAGTGCAGTGGCCTGAAGCCATGTTGTGTAGGAGCTAGGGGTAGGTCGGGTGTAATTAGTTGTAGTACAAGGCGGTCCAGGACTTTGGAGGGGGTGCAAAGGAGTGTGATGGGGCGGTGCGAGGAGGGTAGCATGGGGTCTTTGTTGGGTTTGGGGAATGTGATGATGATACCATGCTTCCAAATGTCTGGTATTGTGTTGTGTGAATAACTGTAGTTTGATATGTTAGTGAGTGCTTGTGTGCCTTGTGGTCCCAGGTGTCTGAGGTGTATGTTGCTTATGTTGTCTTGGCCACAGGCGGGTGAGTGCTTGAGATTGTTGATGATATGCTTTGTCTGGTGATTGGTGAAGGGTGTATAGTCAGGGTCTGTGGGGAATTGTCTCTTACGTCGGATGACACGTCGGTCGTCTTTGAGGTTTTAGGTGGCTGACATGTGAGAAGTGATTGATGAGAGTGTTTGCTTGTTGTTTACATGAAGGAGTAGTCTGTTGTTGTGATTGCAGCATGTGATTGTGTTGTGTTGCTGTTGGAAAGTGTGATGCTGTTTAGTGTTTTGTAGAGTTTTTTGGAGTTTGTTTTGTGATCAAGTGTTTGTAGGAAGTTATTCCAATTTAGTTTTTGTTGTTCTTGTATTTTGTTAGTTTGGGTGTTGAGTGCTTGAATTTGTTGTGTGATGTCTTGTGTGTGGGGTGCTGGGGAGTGTTTCAGTATGTCGCATTGTCTGATGAGGTTTTGAATTTCTGGTGTGAAGTTGGGGTTGTGTCTTTTTCAGTTACCTCTTGGAATGAGTTTCTTGTCAGCATTTTGGATAGTTTTATTGAGTGTGTACAGCATTGTTGATGTTAGTGATGGGTGTACTGTTTAGAGTTGTGAAGTGTTCTGTCTCATTCGTGAATGCTTCCCAGTTAGCTCTTTTATAATTGGTGTATGTGTATGTGTGTTTGTGGCTAGCTGGGGTGAGTCTGGTTTTGGTGGTGATAATGATCGGGAGGTGGTTAGAGCCTAAGGTTCTGACCACCCTCCAGGATGTTGTGGGGACGAGTTCTGGGGAGCAAAAGGTGATGTCTGGAGATGGTGGGTTATAGAGGGCTTGGTGAGGAATATGGGTATGTTGATGGATGTCGTTAAGGATGATGAGGTTATCTGTTTGGTTTTGTAGTACCAGCCCTCTGTCTGTGTCGGGGTTGTCGACAAACCAGGCCGAAGTCTTGGCGTTGAAGTCACCACCCAGGATGATGTGTGGGGTGTTTGTGATGTGTTGTAAGTGTGGTCTGTATTCATTTGGTACTGTAGGGGATGTTTGGGGAGGGATGTATGTGTTTATGATGGTTATGTTGGAGGTGTTGCCAGTGCGTATTTTAATTAATTGTATTTCTGTTGTGTTATCATTTGGGGGGAGGAGGGATTTGGTTTGTACACTGGTTACTATGTATGATATTTCTTTGTGTACCAGGGTGATGAGTCCACCGCCCCCGCCGACAGCCCGGTCTTGTCTGATGGTGGTGAAATTATGAAATGTGTATGTTTTTTGTGTTGTGCGGAGTTTTGTTTCTTGTAAGATGGCAATGTGTATGTTGTGTTGTTTGATGAAGTGTGAGAGTTCGTGTTTCTTTGTGTTGATGCCATCTATGTTCAATTGGAGAATAGTAATGTTATGTGCACGATGTATGTTGGGTGCTGCTGCACGAGGATGGGGTGGGGGTGAGGGAGGGGCTGGGGGATGGGATGGGTAAGGTGGGATTGGGGAGCAGGAGATGGGGGTTGGAATGGATTAGGATGAGTTGTGGGGTGTTGAGTTGAGGATGTGGATGGTATGGGAAGGTTAGGTGGGTTAGGGAGGAGAGGTGGATGGGTTTTAGGGGGGGGGAGTGGATGATATGGGAAGGCTAGGTGGGTTGGGGAGGAGAGGTGGACGGGTTTTAGGCGAGAGATTTGACTGGGAGAGGGAGGGGCATGAGGAACAGGTCCAGGTGTTCGTGTAGTGTTTCTTGGAGGCAAGTGTTGTACAGGTGAAGTGGGTCCAGTTCCTGCATGAATTGCAGAGAACTGAACCCTTAGTGTGGCGACTCGAAGTGATGGGTTTTGAGCAAGTTGGACATATGTATGTGTACGTGGGTCCTGGGTTGCTCTCAATGTCTCCGGCTAGAAGAAGTTTTCGAGAAATGACAGCCGGAGAGTCATTTCTCGGTGTAGGAAAAACTGTGTGATGTGTGTGTGTGGTGTGAGAGATGTGGAAATTCCCGGCGCGACCGAAGCCGCTCCAAGGACCCGTGCTCCCAGGGAGGGGGCAGGGGATGGTTGTGACGGTTTGGCTCCCGAAACTGCTCCCCGCGGCCGGCATCCGGTTGTCCTCCACTGGTCGTTGATCTTGTCTCCGGTCGTGGAGGGTCGGCAGCCATCCGGAGTTGGCAGCTCCGGGAGGTGGTCTTACGGCGTAGACGCCGCCACATCATTACATTTATAGTAATACCCTCTGGTACGGTCGAGGTTAATAAGTGTTGTCAGATATTTCCCAAAGTTTGGGACACTGACTAATACTCTGAGGGATAAGCACTTTTCCCAGTAACTATAAAGATACCAATAACACATTTTGAGCGAAAACTACTGGAATCCATAACAACACTTAAGGGGAGATCTCTACTTGAGGGATTTTTTTCTTGACCGCTTTCTCCATGTTTAGCCCCATCGCTTTTGATATTATAAAAATTTGTCTTATTAGTTTAGCAATTTTAAGTACTTTCACCCCATATTTCACCCACCTTTCGTGGAATTCAGGTGTCAATGTTATGCTGGCGACAAATACAAAGACCGTATCAAGGCAAAATATCTGATCAAAATCGCTGTGGAAACAACGCTTACTTAAATAAAAACAATATAAATGTGAAAGAACGCAGGCATATGTTTTGTTGTTACATGTATGAAGGAAACCAAAGGCAAAGCCGCCTATAACAAGTGTCCCCCCCCCCCCCCCCCAAGGCTGAAAGAGTGATAAAGAACCAAAATCAGGGTAAGTTAGAGGTAATTTAGGTGTGTGCTTGTTAACCCCTTGAAGCTCTGACGCGGTTTAGCAGTTTATTTTGGCTATCATTAGATGATTGTATGCAGCTTAATAAGGATGTGTGGGTATTATAAGGGTAAAGACTATCTCAATCAACCCTCTGACTTACATATACCGTTACTAATCTGAATAAAATCGTCTAATAGTAGCCAGAAAACAGAACGGAAATGCGTATTGGAGCTTGAAAGGGTTAAGTGTAGTGAAGTGAATAGGAGGAGGAGGTGTTTGTGAGAATTAGCTGGATTACTCTGTGTGTAGGTGAGGCGGAAATAGAAACAGTTCAGGGGAGATGGGTCGTTTTTCTGGACCCATTTAGCCCCACTAGTTTTCAGATTTTAAGAAGTTTCCCCCATTAGTTTGTCGATTTTAAGACCTTTCACCCCATTTCTTTGTCAATATTAAGACGTTTCGTGCTATTTAGGTGTCAAAAAAAAAATCTGGCGAACGAATATGGGCCTGTAATTTAGGAGGAACCGGCCTTTGGCAGGGACATATTTCTACCGAAAAATGTACAAATTAATCTATTAATGGATGTTTTTTTTAATTTGGTAGAGGCCTAGCGAAGAATATATATATATATATATATATATACCGGTATATATATATATATATGTATATAATATATATGTGATATAATAGACCCAAAATATAAACCCAATCCCCTTACAAGACAAAAGAAATATCAAAACTAGAGCATCGCCTAATAGTAGTCAGAATAAAGTTAAAATAACGGCACCAGTACAGAGAGGGTTAAGTGTAAAGAGAGGAGGTTGGCCGATCTCTGTTACTATAGGGCACCAAGATGGCGTAGGTTGGCCGATCTCTGTTACCTGTATAGGGTCTCCACTTAGGGGCACGTATCAGTTGATCGTATTTTATATTTTAGTTACCGGTAAAAAATCCATTTTCTTATACGCTCATTTTAGAAAACTAATATTTTTTAATGGGTAACTAAATTATAATCATTATATGTCCTCACTATTATAATTATAGTATATAATAAGTAAATGCAAGATTAACCAGCTAATTTTTGTGATTTATATGTAAAAATGAATTAACATACAGCAAACAACGTTAATTATTACTTAATGTGGACGAGAATAGCAACAAGCAGTTATGTAGATATTTTAGACTTTAAGTTATCAGATCGCTCGAGCAAGACTCATTATCAAATTGTCTGTTGCGAGTGTCAGGTGTACAAATAGGCGTTGGTGATCAACTTCGAATTAACTTGTTTGTTTATATTTGTATTGTTATTTTCGTAATACACATAAGTATATAAGTATATCATAAGTGTAATCACCAGTTTTGTAATAAATACAATGGACTACAGTGGTAATAGTGATATTTGGGCGAAGGTGTCGAACGTTGGTGCAGTATTAGGCAAGGGGGCCTATGGTACGGTCACTAGGGTTAATTTTGAGGGCAAACCAGCCTGCCTGAAAGAAAGTAAAAATATCCGCCACAGATCAATTTTTCATCGAGAAGCCAAAATGCTTTACCACTTAGATGGCATTGGTGGCGCCCCTTTTCTATTTGCGGTTGCGTCGGATAAACCGATAATAGTAATGTCCCTGTGCACGGGGAAAACAGTATGGGATTTACTTACAGACGACGACAACATTGTAGACAGCCTAAAACTTCTTAAGATGATAATACATGAGGTCAACCAAATCCACTCTAGAAACATAATACATAATGATATCAAGTTAGATAATCTAATAGTTGATATCACTTCAGATGATTACAAACTTTCTATAATAGATTTTGGCCTGGCTAATTTCTCCGGGCAAGACTCTTGTTTCCCTACGGGTACTAAGAAGTCGTATAAAAAATGTCCGCACTATGCGCCGGAACTGTACCTTGATGGCCAAAGCTCCACTCAAAGCGACGTTTGGTCACTCGGTGTTATAATCGATGACGTTTTGAAGGGTGTCGACATCGATGCTGATCTTCTTAAAATTACTGACACGCTAAAACCTTTAGTACAGTCTATGATGTGCGGAGAGGCCATGTGCCGCCCCAGCCTAACTATCGTTTATGATAAAATATCTGACACCTTGAATGGTTGTCTGGATATCATGAATAAGATAAGCTCACCGCCTGTTGAATTTCTATTGAGCGATGAGTCGGACCCCAGTTGTAGTGAGCCAGAGAGCGAGACTGGTGTGTCGTTGGAAGAGGAAGAGGCTCCAGTCTGTTGGATCGAGCTTGTGGTAACAGGAAAGAGAAAACGGGAATCGGATGACACAGAGGAGGATGGGCAGGCTAAGAAAATCAAGTGTGACGATTCTGTCTGCATTATCCTTGACGATGTTTAAAATATATAAAAATAAGTGTTTTGCAAGGCGATACCCAAAATGATGATTTATTTAGTTTGTTATGTTAGGAAAATTATTAAAAATAAGGTTATATATTATATTGTAGATATTTTAATAGTAGCTTAGTTATTGGTTAAGGATGTCGGCATATGTGGAGGAATTATACCCACATGACGGATAAACGTGTTATTGTGATGGTACGACAAGTATGGACTCTCTCTGGAGTCCTGTTCAGGTATGGAAAACAGACACACCTGAAGAGAACTCCAGACGGTCCAAACTTGTACGTCGTGTCAACACAATAAAAGGTTTCTCCATCATGCGGGTATAATTTGACCTTTCAAAAAATAGGGAGTAATATGGCCGAGGTGACCCGCACGTGAGTCTCGTCTAGGAGGCGCAGTTTGAGTTACCGCTATGACAACTCCCTTTATGTTGTCGCGAGCCGTGGCATAGTCAGTAGAGTGTCGGCTGCTGATCAAAGGATCGGCGGATCAAAAATTTTATCAGCTCTGTGTAAGCAGTGGTATCGCCCCCCCGTTTAGCCACACACATACACACACACACATTGGGCTTGTCTCCTTTCATGTGTTAGCCTCAGTTCACCTAGCTGTAAATAGGTACCTGGAATAAGTGGACGACGTTGTGAAGTCCCATCTGGGGTTGGCAAAAATGGTACAAGCCGAGATGGGTATCATATGGTTCACCTAAGCTGATGGCTACCTAAGCCTTCGGGCGAGATGGTATATAGTGAGAATGGTACCATACAGATCCACCCTAAGACTTCGTTTCCGATGTTGCCAATTTTCTAAAAATACAGACTACACACACATCCACAGCCATTCCAACGATACATATAACACCTACACATATAGGAGGCGGGAAATAACGAGCATGCTCACTCCCGCAATACAACTAGAGTAAGTACAAACACACTGCTGGACACTACGACGATACACCCTATATATAAAGGTCACACATACTGTAATGCCCTCGAAAATATCCCGCAACCCCAATAATGTACTACCCGAGTTGACGTCAGGTATAGTGTAAAATAGTCGTTGATGGGAAGTCCAATAAACTCATCACGTGAAACACCACGAGACTGTCACCTGGTTCTTACAAAGAGGACTAAGGTTGTTATACTATTGTACGTCCGTGGTAGTACAGTGGGTTAGCGCGCGGGCCTGGTTGACCTATGATGGTCATGGTCAGTAACCAGGGTTCGAACCCCACCCAAGGCATCTCAAAACCTGTGGGTTTTTAGGAGGGTTAAATTCCCTTCAGAGGTTCGTACCCCGCGCCAGATACCAGGAAAGGTTGATCCTAAAGGTAGCCTGGGGATATTTCAGGAGACCATAAATTCCCTTCACACCCAGCATTTCAGTTAGTACTATATTTTGGCACTGGTTTGGTTGGTCTGGGTTAATTTGGCACTGGTTGAGAGCTACTGGTTGAGATGACATGGAACCGTCGCCTATGTATGTAACCCACAGTACCAGCGACGCAACGGTTACGTCCGCCTTATGGGAGATTTCCACTTGAGGGATTTTTTTCTGGACCCCTTTCTCCCTCATGTTTAGCCCCATTGCTTTTGAGATTTTAAGACCTTCGCCCTAGTAGTTTGGATATTTTAAGACATTTTGCCCCATTTCTGTCAATTTTACAGTTTACTGGTTTAGTGCCATATGGCCTTTGTTGCCTGGTGCTAGGAATGTATTAATGTTATGTTAAGGGGAGGTATTTAGTTTGGTCCCTAGATATCCATCAAGCTTAAGGTTACACCCCCTTGCTTAAGGTTACACCCCCTTGAGCCCCTTTCAATATAAATTTGTACATTTTTCGGTAGAAAAATGTCCCGGCTGAAAGCCGGTTCCTCTTAAATTACAGGCTCGCTATCGCTCGCCAGGATAAAATCGACACCTAAATGGCATGAAAGGTCTTAAAATTGAGAGAATGGGGCGGAAAATCTTAAAATCACCAAACTAATGGGGCAAACGTCTTAAAATCTCAAAAGCAATGGGGCTAAACATGAGGGAGAAAGGGATCCATAAAGCAATCCCTCAAGTGGAAATCTCCCCTTAACCCTTAGCAATATAGTTACGGGCTACTAAATGCACCTTAGGAAGGATCGGCCGCGGTAGTTAAAAAGGGTTCTGGCTAAGATAATCTGAAGCCTTATTATTACTAGACGTCCTTCCTAAGCTGAAAAAAATCGTCTAATAGTGGTGTCCCGAATATGCAGTACAGGTTTAAAAAAAAAAGTCAAGTGGGGATTGGGCCTGAGTACGGTGGCGCTAATAAGTCATGTCCCAGTTGTCATTACGTTTGGCTTGCTCTGTGCTGTATTAATGTCTGTCAGGTGTTGAATAGGGTGGGTACGGTGGCGCTAATAAGTCATGTCCCAGCTGTCATTACGTTTGGCTTGCTCTGTGCTGTATTAATGTTTGTCAGATGTTGAATAGGGTGGGTAAGTGTAGCGCTAATAAGTCATGTCCCAGCTGTCATTACGTTTGGCTCGTTCTGTGCTGTATTAATGTCTGTCAGATGTTGAATAGGGTGGGTACGGTGGCGCTAATAAGTCATGTCCCAGTTGTCATTACGTTTGGCTTGCTCTGTGCTGTATTAATGTCTGTCAGATGTTGAATAGGGTGGGTACGGTGGCGCTAATAAGTCATGTCCCAGCTGTCATTACATTTGGCTTGCTCTGTGCTGTATTAATGTCTGTCAGGTGTTGAATAGGGTGGGTATGGTCGCGCTAATAAGTCATGTCCCAGCTGTCATTACGTTTGGCTTGCTCTGTGCTGTACTAATGTCTGTCAGATGTTGAATAGGGTGGGTATGGTCGCACTAATAAGTCATGTCCCAGTTGTCATTACGTTTGGCTTGCTCTGTGCTGTATTCATGTCTGTCAGATGTTGAATAGGGTGGGTACGGTGGCGCTAATAAGTCATGTCCCAGCTGTCATTACGTTTGTCTTGCTCTGTGCTGTACTAATGTCTGTCAGATGTTGAATAGGGTGGGTATGGTCGTGCTAATAAGTCATGTCCAAGCTGTCATTACGTTTGGCTTGCTCTGTGATGTATTAATGTCTGTCAGATGTTGAATAGGGTGGGTACAGTGGCGCTAATAAGTCATGTCCCAGCTGTCATTACGTTTGGCTCGCTCTGTGCTGTACTAATGTCTGTCAGATGTTGAATAGGGTGGGTAAGTGTAGCGCTAATAAGTCATGTCCCAGCTGTCATTACGTTTGGCTCGCTCTGTGCTGTATTAATGTCTGTCAGATGTTGAATAGGGTGGGTAAGTGTAGGTACGGTCGCGCTAATAAGTCATGTCCCAGCTGTCATTACGTTTGGCTCGCTCTGTGCTGTATTAATGTCTGTCAGATGTTGAATTGGGTGGGTAAGTGTAGGAACATGTTTGTATATTTCACTGGATATGAAGAAATGAACCTTAGATATTGCTGATACCAATTATTGATCAAAACATACTTGGTGCCGAAACATGGCTTATTAGGCCGACTGTACATGGAATCTCTATTCCGTGGTAGTACAGTGGTTAGTGCGGGAGGGAGGAAGGGAGGGAGGGAGGATGGAAGGAAGGAAGGAAGGGAGGGAGGGAGGGAGGGAGGATGGAAGGAAGGAAGGGAGGGAGGATGGAAGGAAGGAAGGAAGGGAGGGAGGATGGAAGGAAGGAAGGAAGGGAGGGAGGGAGGGAGGATGGAAGGAAGGAAGGGAGGGAGGGAGGATGGAAGGAAGGAAGGAAAGAAGGAAGGAAGGGACGGAGGGAGGATGGAAGGAAGGAAGGGAGGGAGGGAGGGAGGAAGGAAGGAAGGAAGGAAGGAAGAAAAAGGCTGTAAGTAAGGAATGAAGGTAGGAAGGAAAGAAAGAAAGAAATAATGAAGGAAGGAACTAATGAAGGAAGGAAAGAAAGAAATAATGAAGGAAGGAAGGGAATAATGAAGGAAGGAAGGAAGGAAAGAAATAATGAAGGAAGGAAGGAAGGAAAGAAATAATGAAGGAAGGAAGGAAAGAAATAATGAAGGAAGGAAGGAAGGAAGGAAAGAAATAATGAAGGAAGGAAGGAAAGAAAGAAATAAGGAAGGAAGGCAAGAAAGAAATAAGGAAGGATGGAAGGAAGAAAAAGGCTGTAAGGAAGGAAGGCAGGCAGGCAGGCAGAAAAGAAATAATGAAGGAAGGAAAGGCAGGCACTAAATAAGACAAGCCTAGCAGCTTTAGTAAACAGCGGTCAATATGAGAGAGAGAGAGAGAGAGAGAGAGAGAGAAGTTTCGGGACAAAATATTAGTGATGGAGAAACTTGTAGAAAATTAAAGCGAGAGAGAGAGAAGATTCGGGACAAATTATAAAGTAAAGGAGATACCCCCCCTGGGGGTTAGGGAATAGAATATGCCCCACGTGCCTTCTGCGTGTCGTAAGAGGCGACTAAAGAGGTTGGGTCGGTGGGCCCCCACCCGGAAAAAATATCTAAGCAAAAAAAAAAAAAACGAACGAACAGCCTCGGATGCGGACGGAACCAACGTTGACGAACCACGACCGACTAAGGACATGCCTTCGGACATTCTGAGAATGGCTACATGGAATGTTAGTGGCATGAATGATGGCACAAAAGAGAGAGAGGTTCTGGAAGTGTCAGTGAATGCCAGGCTGGATGTATGTGGAATGACAGAGACCAAATGGAAAGGTTCAGATGTGAGAGAGTGGGAGTGTGGAATGGGTGTGTGTGCTGGAGTGAGTGAAGGAACAGCGAGAGAAGGTGCATGTTTGTTTGTAAGTAGCAAATGGAAGGAATGTGTAAGAGAGTATGGGTCTGTGGGTTCAAGGATTGTGTGGGTGAGAATGAAAGTAGGAATACAAACGTGGGTGATTGTATGCGTGTATGCCCCGACAGAGGATATACTTGAAAGAAAGCAAGAGGAGTTCTGGATGAATGTGGAGGCGTGCCTGGAGAAGTTTGACAAGAACGAAAGAATATTTCTGATTGGGGATATGAATGGTAAGGTGGGTGATAGGAAAGTTGAGGGAGTGGTGGGAGGGTGGGGGGTACCATCAGAGGTGAATGGGAATGGTATTGCACTTGTGGACGTATGTGTGGGGAGGAGGTTGTGGATAGCCAACACCTTCTTCCGACACAGAATGATCCACAGGTACACGTGGAAACGGATGTTGACGATGAAGGATAAGACAGTGGTGGAACGAAAGTCATTGATTGATTATGTATGTGTGGATGAACGAATGAAGAAATCTGTGATGGATGCTAGGGTGTATAGGGGTATTGGAGGGGGTCTGTCTGATCATTATGTAGTGGTAGCTAAGGTTAGGATACAAAAGAAGTGGGTGAGGAGAGCGGGAGGGAGGCGAGAGGAGGGTGGAATGGTGAGGAGGGTGGAGAGGTTGCAGGAGGAGGAAGTCAGGGAGGAGTACAGGAGAGCAGTGGAAAGACGACTAGGGGGGTTCGACCTGGAAGTTATGGAGGAAGTGGAGGAGATGAGCAAGGTGTTTAAGGAGGAGATCTGTGCAGCATGTGAGGAGGTGTGTGGAGTGAGGAGAAGAGGGAGGGGAGTGAAAGGTACAGCATGGTGGACAGAAGAGGTAAGAATAGCTGTGGAAGAAAAGAAGAAAGCATATAGAGAGTGGTTGGGTAGTAGAGGGAATGAAGATTCCGAGAGACAGAAACGAGCGAGGTACGTGGAGAGTAAGAGGGTGGTGAAGAGAGTAGTGAAGGAAAGTAAGAGAAGAGTAGATGAGGAATTTGGAAGGAATCTGAGTGTAAAATGGAGGGAGAGTAAGAAACTGTTCTGGAAAGAAGTCAAGAAAGTTAGGGAAGGTAGCAAGGGAAACAGTAAGGGTGTGAAAGATAAGAATGGGAGAATGCTAGCCGAGAAGCAAGAGAGTCGAAAGATGGAGGGAGTACTTCAGTGAGTTGCTAAATGAAAGGAATGAAGAGCCAGCAAACATAGCTGGATATGGTATGGGAGGGAGAAGAAGAGAAGTAGTGGAGGAGGAGGTGGGGATCAGGAGGTCAGAAGTGTGGGAAGCCATGAAAAGAGTGAAGTTGGGGAAAGCACCAGGAACAGATGGAGTGTGTGGGGAAATGTTGAGGTATGGTGGTGAGATAGTGATAGAATGGGTATGGAAAATGTGCAAACTAGCATGGGAGAAGGGGAGTGCACCCGATGACTGGAAGACTGGCATAATAGTCCCCCTATATAAGGGCAAAGGGGAAAGAGGAGTGTGTGGTAACCACTGAGGAATATGTCTTCTAAGCGTAGTAGGGAAGGTATACAGTAGGGTAGTGATTGAGAGAGTGAGAGTGAGAACGGAGAAATGGATAGGCGACGAGCAGGGAGGCTTTAGGAAGGGAAGAGGATGTGTAGATCAGATTTTTACCCTGAATTGTGTTGTGGAGAAGTATCTGGAGAAGAAACAAAAGGTGTATGTTGCCTTTATGGACTTGGAGAAGGCCTATGACAGAGTGGATAGAGAAGGTTTGTGGAAAGTACTTAGAATATACGGAGTAGAGGGCAAGTTGCTGAAAGCAGTGAAGAGCATGTATAAGGGTGCAAAGGCGGCAGTACGTGTGGAGAGTGAGCAGAGCAAGTTCTTTGACCTGAATGTTGGTTTGAAACAGGGGTGTGTGATGTCCCCGTGGTTGTTTACTGTATATATGGATGGAGTTATGAAAGAAATACTATCAAGAGCAGTGGATGTTGGTGTATCGCTGAAAAGGGAGGGAATTGAGTGGAAGCTACCTATACTGCTGTTTGCGGATGATACAGTTCTGATGAGTGATAATGAATGGGAGTTGCAGGGTCTGGTAAATGAGTTTGGAACAGTGTGCGAAAAATGGAATTTGAAGGTAAATACAGGGAAGAGCAAGGTTATGGTCTTCGAAAGGGGTGAAGTCACAGAGTGTGAGGTGAAGCTGAACGGTCAGGCTATGGAGATCGTCAACTCTTTTAAGTATCTGGGCAGTGTGTTGAGTAAAGATGGGACTATGGATGAAGAGGTGCGGGAGAGGGTACAACAGGGGAAGAGGGTTGTAGGAACGCTAAAAGCAGTAACAAGAAATAGGGTGGTCAGTATGGAAGTGAAGAAGTCTTTGCATGACAGTGTGGTAATCCCGACACTGACTTACGGAAGCGAAGCATGGACGTTGGTTGAGAGACTCAGACCAAGAGTGAGAGCAGTGGAAATGAATTACTTAAGGAGTGCGTGCGGAATTACATGGAGGGATAGACAGACTAATGAGGAAGTAAGAAGGAGGTGTGGTGTGGAGGTAGATGTGCTGGAAAGTGTGAAAAGGAACAACTTGAGATGGTTCGGCCATATGGAACGTATGGAAAGCGAGAGAATGACTAAGAGGGTGTACGAGAGCGAGGTGGAGGGACAGAGGGGGAGAGGCAGACCGAATATGAGGTGGAAGGATGGAGTGAGGAACTACATGAATGAAGGCGGTGCTGGTTGGGGGGAGGGGCGTCGACTGACTGGGGACAGAGGTGCATGGGGCGGTTCGTTCGTGGCCACCCCTTCGGGGATCACGGCGTCAGGCAATAGATAGATAGATAGATAGAGAGAGAAAGTTTCAGGACAAAATATAAGTTAAAGAGAAACATGTAGAAAATTAAAGCGAAAGAGAGAGAGAGAGAGAGAGCAATAATTATGTTTATGAGCGTATTAAACTGTGTCCCCTCTCTCTCTCTCTCTCTCTCTCTCTCTCTCTCTCTCTCCAGTATACTGCTTTCCAGTGTTCTCACTAGGCTAAATTAACCCTCTCCCCCTTTTTTTCTCCCAGAAAATTTTGTAACAAATTACTAGTCCATTTACAATTTTCAGGCTTTAACTGTGTCATACTGCTAACATCAATTTTGTTTTATATTTTCAGGCATAAATTGTGTTCTATTGCTAACATATTTTTTGTGATTTACAGTCATAATATTCTTTTTGTGATTAACATATTATTTTTGTGATTTACAGGCATTAATTGTACCATATTGCTAACAAATATTTTTTGTTACTGTACTGTATACTGTTTTCCAGTTTTTTTCACTAGGCTACATTAACCCTCTCCCACTTTTTTTTTCCAGTAAATTTTGTAACTAATTTCTAGTCCATTTGTGATTTTCAGGCTTTAACTGTGTCATACTGCTAACATAAAATTTTGTTTTTTCAGGCATAAATTGTGTTCTATTGCTAACATATTTTTTGTGATTTACAGGCATATTAATTTTATCATATTGCTAACAAAAAATTTTGTGATTTTCAGGAATTAATTGTATCACATTGCTAACATACATTTTTTGTGATTTTCAGGCTTTAATTGTACCATTTTGCTAACATAAATTTGTGTGATTTTCAGGCATATTGTGATTATATCGTCATGGCGCCGCAACGAACCTGCACGAGTTGTTCCGGTAAATTTGGCCCTACCATGTTTGTTGATACTGATGTCCAAATTTGTAGATTTTGCCAGCTCCGAGAGAAGATTGCGGATGAATTGAATGCAGCTCACCGCAAGATCGATGCCCTGACTACGAAGCTTGAATCCCTTCAAGAATTTGCCACACTCAACGTAGGAGTGCCCTCGGCCCAAGAAACCACTACTATGTCAACCGCCATTCCAGTGCATACAGTACCGGTACCCACACCAGCAGCTACCTTAGATGTTGCAGATAATAATAATGACTCTACTCTCACTCCCCCCAGGACAACTTTCAGTTAGTGAGAAACAATGTCCATCCCAGTACCAGTACCAGGAAGGTCATCCCGACAACATGCCAAAACCGCTTCAAAATTCTGGCTATTGACGAGGAAGAGGAAACGGAAGAAGTTCGGCTTGTGGGCGACTCCATGGTCCGTGGCCAACTAACCGAGTTCTGCGCCAGGGCACCCAGGACCAGAAAGCGATTCTGTATCCCAGGTGGCGGCGTGGACGACATTGTTGCGGCTCTGGAAGAGGTTTCCAGGCTCGCCCCCGCAAGCACTACGTACATCATCCACGTTGGATCTAACGATGTCCAACGGACGCGGTCAGAGGAACTACTTTGCAAGTACCGGCGGCTGATCAGGTCCTTCAAGGAAAAATCTAATAGAATCTTAATTTCAGGAATTGTTCCCCGGATTGATGTAGAAAACCGATTCTACAACATAGCTACCAGTACAAATCGCCGACTAGCCAAACTCTGCAGGGAGGAGAACATCGGCTTTGTCGACACGTGGGATAATTTTTACTATGATAAATCTTTGTTTTCAGGAGATGGTGTACATCTCAATGAAGTAGGAGCTGCACGTCTTGGTCGTCTGCTGAACGATGCAGTCAAGGATTTCCGTTCAAAAAACGGGGTCAACCAGACCCAAGACAGGGTAGTGTAAGTCAAATACGAACTGAAAATTCAGACAATGCACAATCAGTAACATCCAACTCTAATACTCTTAAGGTGTTTTATGTAAATGCTCGTAGCATACGCAATAAATTTTCAGATCTAGAGGAAATCGTGTTTACAGAACATTATGATATAATCGGCATTACAGAATCTTGGTTAAATACGGAAGACAGAGACTTTTTAGCCGAATATACGCTTCCTGGTTATACAATGTTTGAGAAAAGTCGGATCAGTAGAAATGGAGGAGGAGTTCTGTTTTTTATAAAGGAAAGTCTTAATCCCGTCTTAATGTCAAAACCTCAAATTGCGAATATAGACATATCTTACGTACTATTAAATAATAAACGAGGAACTAAAATAACACTAGCTTTATTATACAGACCCCCATCTCAATCAGTGCAAACTGACAGTGAAATTTATGAACAAATTGCAGAAATAACTAACATACAAGATACCGTAATTCTTGGCGATTTCAACTTACCCGTGACTAAATGGGGCGATATTCTTACTTCACACTCTGGACACGACCTCTATGCTAACTTGCAAGAGAGTTCACTTTTTCAATTTGTACAATCTCCGACCCGTGGTAATAATGTGCTTGACCTTGTACTCGCAACAAAAGAAGAATTAATAGAGAATTTGAATGTTGGTGATGAATTCAGTAACAGCGACCATCGTACGATAACTTTCACTTTAAAGTTTACTAGTAACAAATCAAATAGCAGCATTGAGAAAGTCCCTAATTTCAAGAAAGCTAATTTTCATGAACTTAAATCAAAACTTAAAGAAACTGACTGGAGCTTTCTGACTAACAATAACGACATAAATACATCTTGGGAGTGTTTCACAACCACTTACCTTAAGGCAGTGCAAGACTGCATACCATCGAAAATACGGCGTCCAGGCCAAAATGATAAGCCCAAATGGTGGAATAAAGATATTTCAGACTGTCTGCTTGCTAAAAAATTTGCTAATGATAGATTAAAATCCTCACAAAATGACGAAGAACGGGTGAAATTTGTAGAGCTACGACGCAAAGCCAAAAAGTTAATTAAGCAAAGTAAAAAGA